>OU015500.1:70340804-70475804 GCA_907164885.2 Dolomedes plantarius
CATTTGTTTACCTTCAGATGTTCATAGTAAGATATATATATATATATATATATATATATATATATATATATATATATATATATATATATATATATAGAGAGAGAGAGAGAGAGAGAGAGAGAGATAAAAATTTAACAGAACTAGATAATTTTAAGAAGAATGTAGACAAAAACAATACAGAAATCAAGCACTCAGGGCATCCACGCACCCGAGGCTAGATTCTGTAATAGTACTAGAACTAAACCAGAAGTACGAGGTAACCGACAGGTCTCGTCATCAGGGAGCCTAACCAAATCAGTTACCTCAAGGGGAACTTTCTGAATAGGATGTAGGTATAACCAAAAGACATCCCAAGGCCCCGAGTAAGAATTATTTCCCTAAAAATTTCGGCAATTTAAAAGTTAAAAAAAAATGCCATTTAGACTCGAGTATATTTTAAAGTTGTTTAGGATGGCGTTTCTGGTTTCATATTTTTTTAAACTTCAATGAGGTGTAGCGCTGTGGTTTTGCCTTAAGTGACGTAATTACTAGGGAAAAACTGGGCCGCTGTTTCGCCATAACCGTCACCTACTGGATTAGGGTATGTTTGCACCTGTGTCTTTTCATTAGGATTGTATGTGTACTTGCATGTATGGTGCTTTGAGCTCCTACTGTAAGTTGTCTATGTCTTTTCATTTTCTATTGACTAACTGTTTCTTTGGGGAACTCGGGGCCTTGGGATGTCTTTTGGTTATACCTACATCCTATTCAGAAAGTTCCCCTTGAGGTAACTGATTTGGTTAGGCTACCTGATGACCAGACCTGTCGGTTACCTCGTACTTCTGGTTTTGTTCTGGTACTATTACAGAATCTAGCCTCTGGTGCGTGGATGCCCTGAGTGCTTGATTTCTGTATTGTTTTTGTCTACATTCTTCTTAAAATTATCTAGCTCTGTTAAATTTAGTTATATTTGCCTTTTTCAATGTAAAGATATGCAGCAACTGCGCAATCTTTTGTTGAAAAGTTATTTATGTTTTCACTGTTAGGGTTGGTTTTGAGTTAATTTGTTTAACAGTCTATGCCCGCCTTTTAAGTATTTTTTATTTTATTTTATTTTATTATTTAGCTTATGATGTTTTGTTTATATATATATATATATAAATTCAAAAATTTCGCATTTACTAAAAGAATCGCAATTATACTTACTAGTTAGGTAAGTATCAAAATTTTTAGAGAAAAGCTAATTATTGTAATAGTATCTACATTCTATTCCTTAAGTCTTTAGCAATAACTAATAAGCAAATTTCGAGAGTGAGATTTAAAGACCGTGGATAGTCTTAGATCAGCAATTATGTTAATAAATTATTACTATTATTACGTAATCTCGTTTAAAAAGCCGGTTATCACCGAATTTTCGCCGAAAAGTAATAAAAAAATTATCGGCAAATTTCTCATTTATTCGCATCTATTTCGTAAATACGAAAATTACGTATCCCTATATTAGATGCTTTGTAATAATAATAATAATAATAATAATAATGATAATAATATAGTTCACAGAAATCAGTTATTGTACATCTACCAGAGAGTTTAAATGTTTTTGATTTTTCAAATATTTTCATCTATATGATGAAAATTATCGTAGGTAAACGAAATTCATTCATTGTATTAATCCATCTGTAGTATAGAAAGTAGCTCTCTAAGACCTGCGCTTAAGGTCCCCGGTTCAAATCCCGAGGGTTTCTTGGTGATTAAATTTGAGCTGCTTGTATTTCTGGATGATATATCACGTGTACAGTCGATTATATTAAGGATACAAGAAATAGCATAATTTTTTTTCTTTTTTTTTTCAGATGTTACAAGCTAAATTCTAAATAAATGTCATGCTTCATTGAATTAGATTTCCTGTTACCATAAATATTAAATTTCTATTTAATTTGTATTTTACCTTTTCTCGATCGTAGACTTTGTTGAAAATGAATCTGATTCCAAGGCTTCATGGGCACTTTTAATAAAGAAAAAAATATATTTCTTGTTATCTCTTCATTTTATCTTGAACAGTCCTCCCTGAAAAATTAAACTTGTGACAGGAATTATAGGAATAAAATTAATTTCATGATTAAAAATGGAATAAGAACAATATCTCAGAAACATCGTTGTAGGAATTTTTTTAAAAAAATAAATAGGGAATTTAGGAAAAAATAAATTAAGACTAATAGAAATAATTAAACTTCCTTTATTAAGAATAGTTTAAAAAATCCTTATTTGTCTAGACATTATAATTGAAAATTCACATGATGATTATTTTTCTAGGCCAAATTGATTGTCAATTAAAAAAGGTGGAATTATTGAAACTATCAACAATGTTTTCAGATAAATGAAAATCGGAAAAGTTTTTCGTTCACACGTCACTTCATAGATGGCGCTATGTTAAATCTACATGAAATGCTAGAATTACGCTGAATTTTCTCATGCGCGTTATTTACTTATTTGATGCTTAGTTGGTAAAACATATCAAGAAAACTTAGCGATGAACTCAAAGAGTGCAAATAATCCTGAGATTAATAAGATATATTTTTTTTTTGAGGAGGAGGAAATGTTTTAAGAAATAATTATCGGTATATTCAATAAAATTCATTCAATAAGCGCACAGAAAACAAATTATTTTTTTAAATACAGTAATAGAAATTAATTTCTGTGAGCTTTATTGACTATTAATAATATTTATTCTTAATTATTTATTTAAACAGGAAAATAGAGACCACAGTTTTCATACAAATCAAAATATTAATTTTGAATAATAATATAAAAACATGTTTCACTACTATAATATAATAGCTTCACGAATGGAATGCTATAACTATGTTTTGAATGTTTTAGTATGAACAAATTTTATTCAAACTTTTCCTCTGGTACTTCTTTCCTTTTTCCTTGGGTAACAGGTGATATTGTCCATTCCTCTTCTAAAAAAGAAGTTTTTTTTTTCTTCCTAAAGAAAAAATAAAATAAATTAGGGATACTAATATTTATAAATAGAAATTTAAAATTCCACAAAATTATGTATGGGGTGCAATAAAAATATTTTTTTCTTAATAAAAGCTATAATTGTATGCTTCCATTTTACATAGTTTGAGATCGGTTTTACAGATGATAAAAAATTAATTACATACGATTCAGATCTCAAAGAAATTTGAGTGTCTGCTAAAACATTCTGTTGATTATGCTTAACAGTACATTAAAAAAAAATTCAACCCTTGTATTTTGTAGGGATGAAATCTATATATATATATATATATATATATATATATATATATCTATATATATATATCTATATATATATATTATATATATATATATATAAATATATATATATATATATATATTTATTTATTTATTTATTTTCAATGAGGTGGCATACTTCCCTTGAATGACTTACATCTATATAAAAAAAATTAATTCAGGGCAAAACAAAGCTTAAAATTTCATTCTATGAAAATATATTATACAAAAATTTAAAGCGTCATTTAAAAACTAGGAATAGAGAATGTAGAATATTTAGAGAATTTTGAATTATTAGAACATATAGAAAATTTAAAATTCACTTCAGTTTTTATTCAACTTAATCTCGATTCGGAGTGGTATTTTCATAGAATAATAAAATTATCCAACTAAGTTTCGAGATCATGGGACTTCGATAATAATGTATTATGAAAATAATATTAATTATTGAGTATGTTTTAATAATATTAATTATTAATAAAAAATGCTGTAAGTAAATGTTAATAATTAAATTATAAAAATAATAGAAATTGTACCAATGAGCAATGTATCAAATCAATATTGATTTCATGGAACTTTGGAAATTGCTGGAAAACAGCATTTTTTATAACTTAAAAAGTGAAAATAAAGTAATAAAGCAGCTTTATGATTCATTCATTAGCCTTATTAAAATAATGAATCATTACTTACTTGCACAATAATTTTAATTCTTTGAAATTATGATAATAAAAAAGATTTAAAACTGAAATCCCCGAGAATCTTAAACTAGCCTTTTTTCCCTCTAAATGAATCGATTTATTTGAATTGTATGTTGACTCTTCAGCTCTTTTAAAGTTTATTTAAAGGAATATATGTTAAAGTTCTTCCTTTTAGTAATAGATGGCGCTGTAAATTCTCGCTACCCTAGTAAAATTTCTCTTGGAGTAACATAGCAGGACTGAGTCGAGATTTCCAATATTCCTTCTTCGTGAGTAGTTCCAATATTCCTTCTTCCTGAAAAGTTCTCGGAGATGCATCTGCACTGTTATAATGGTTTTAGAATACATAATTTGTTCATAATTTCTTTCCATCCATAATTTGTCTTTCGTGGGCTACAGAATTTTTACAACACGGAATTCAAGTAGACTTTAAAAAGAATTAGCGCTGAAGAGATGTGTTTATTCTAAAGCTGTCAAATTAAATCTTTTCGCATAATATGCATGCAAACCACGGCTGAAATACGAGTATATATAGCGCAAGATATGACGACAGTGAAGTGATAGTATTCCGAACAAAATTCCAACCTCGGGACTCATCGAGTTTTAAAAAGTAAAGTAAATTGTTATACTCAACAGTACTTTGTCGTTTTTCTTTTTCTTACACTAAGAAATTAAATGTAACGAGTTTTCTGAAGCATTTGCACTCAGTCACATGCCAAAATTTTTATCGAATAGTAGTACATATGTTTATGTCTTATTTTTTATACAATGTCTGATTTATAATGCCTTATTTTTTATTCCAAATACCAAAATTTGCTTAGTTTTAAGACATATTTCTGACATAAAACAACTTTATGAGTGAAAGTCTACGAAAAGTAGTTAACAAAGTAGTTATAGTCATGATGGTAAACCAATGAGGCAAGACAAGAACTCCCGTAATGAACCTAAAACCCGAAAATAAATTACGGACCAATAGACTGAGGATTGTTTCTGGAAGTTAGGATCTTTGAGATATACATAATTTTGGTACTGGACATCCATCCAGAAACTGAATCAGGAATAAAATCCCAAAATTAGAAGAAACTCGTTATCAGTGCGCTTCCCGCTGACACAAAAAGTGCACATCTCATGGCACACACTTGTGTCAATTCCTGTATACGTGGTGTGTGTACAGGTGGTTATCGAAATAATGGAAACACTGACAAACATCATGAAAACCTTTATTAATACAACGCAGGATCACCTTTGTTATGTAATACCACCTGATTCACCTTGGAATTGGATTATACAAATCATGAGTAATGGTTAAGAATATATTGTACCATTTTTCTGGGCAAAATCATGAAAGTTCCTGTAGAGATGCTGTGGTGGATATCGATTCCTGGCTCTATCCGCTTATGCAGATCACAGTGGTTGGATGATTTATAGTCGGGGGATTGTACAGGGCAAGATGGGATATTTGACTTCTTTTTCATGCTCTTCAAATCAATAACTGATAGATTTAGCTGTATGTATAGGGGGATTGCCATCCTGGAGAACGCAATCTCCTGCAAGAAACAGTGTTTGCACCATAGGATGGACTAGTGAGCTAAAATTTCGACATAGTCCTGACCATTCAATCTCCCTTTTAGGGTTACAATAGGGCCTGAAGAAAACCATGAGACGCCATCCCAAACCCTGATAGATCTACCTCCATGATTGACAGTTGAGATGAGACAGTCAGAATCTTACGCTTGTGCAGGTGTTCTCCAGACGTACGCACGTCCTGTTGCGAGGAACAATGTGAAAAATGATTCATCGGACCAAATGCCTTTTTTGGACAGATTGCTCGACCAGAATTTGCGCTCGTGGCGCAAATCTTGGTCGTGTGGGCGATTATTTTGTATTGGCATCTATTACAAGTTGCTGGGGAATAGCTACTCTTCCGTAAATGCTTTGTTTGTGAAGTTCCCTTCTACCTCTAATGGCTGCTATCGGAACATGCAGATGCAGACTGAGTTTGAGAAAAGGTCATTTTGGTTGCAGTTGTTTTCTTTATTCCTGTCGCAATCCTCTTTAATACCTCGTCCGTCTCTTTCACTCAGCTCTCCCTTTCGTCCACTATTCTATTTGGTAAAGGATGTTTTTCCGTGCACTATGACTCCGTGCACTATTACGTGCACTATGCTATCATGACTTTCGATACCATAGCTCGAAAAACAAACATTATCCTGGGGGTTGCAGTAAGAGACACTCGAATTTAAACACGCTCCAAAAATTTGACCCTTTTGCAAGGTCTGCAAGGTTTGATATTTTACGCTGTTCCCCCCAAAAGCACGATGCCCTTAGCTTAATTACTGCTACCTGACAGTAGAATACATACATTATATTATATAAAAAAATAACGGTGGCCAGACTTGTTTTTTAAGGAATACGAAGCAAATTCATAAACACCACTAATATTCATAGGTGTTTCCATTATTTTGATAACCACCTGAATGAATATATATATATATATATATATATATATATATATATATATATATATATATATATATATATATATATATATATATATATATATATATATATATATATATATATATACATACACAGGTTGACAATTTCTAAGGAACAATCACATTTTTCGAAATATTTCATAATAGACATTGATTGAAGAAATGAAACTTTGTACATATTGTATATACTGTGCATTATTTATTATGCAAAATGGTACAGATTTCGCCACATGGAAAAAGAAGAAAACGAAAAACAAAAAAGATGATCTTTGGAGCATTTCCAAACAGCCACAAAAAATGGGTTTTCTTGCCAGAATGAAGCAATTATGAGTACCTTAGTAAGGTGTATGACCTCATCGTGCACATTTTGCATCTGTTTTTTATGCTGTCAACTAAAGTATTGAGGAGTCCTTGAGGGATATTGTCCCACTCCTCTCTCAAGGCGATTTTCAGTTCTTGCAAGGTTCGGGGAGGGCGAATTCTTTGAGAAACACGTCTGCCAAGAGCATCCCAGGCATGCTCTATAGGATTTAGGCCAGGAGAGTAAGCAGGCCATGTCATACGTTCAATATTTTCACTTTCTAGTGTGTCCAATACTTCAGCGGTCCTGTGTGGGGGCGCATTGTCGTCCATAAACAGAAAATCTGGACCTACCACACCCCTAAAAAGACGAACATGATCCAGAACAATCTCTCTGCAATACCGTGGCGATGTAACGGTACCTCGTTCAAAGATGTGAAGCGGTGTTTTGCCATCGTGCATAATGCCTGCCCACACCATCACGCCTTGGCCATACCGATGACGTTGCTGAATATTCTGTGGTGCATAACGTGTTCCCCTCTCTCTCCACACTAACTGTTGGCCAGAATCACTTGTCACAGTGAAACGGGATTCGTCAGAGAACATCACTCTGGACCACTCTTGCTGACGCCAACCAATATGTTCCTTACACCAACGTAATCTTTCTCGACGATGGCGTGGTTGAAGTGGGATGCATTGAACAGCCTTCCGTGAATACAAACCAACCTGATTTAATTTCCTAGAAATGGTTCTGGCTGATACATTTGTACGTGTAGCGGTTGCAAGGTTTGCAGCTATTTGACTAGGAGTGAGATGTCAGTTCCTTTTCGCCACTAGGGATACATATCGATCCTCTTGTGGTGTGGTGTTCCTTCCATGACCACCAGCATGCTTTCGAATAGCATTTCCGCCTTCAGCGGCCTTTTTAAATCACGATATGACACTTTTTGCCACTCACATTACTCTGGCCATAGTAGTGACACTTTGTCCTACTTCGAGCCCTCCAACTGCTCGTCCACGATCGTACGCACTCAGATGATGTCTTGTAGACATTTTGCACTTAATTATTGCCACACCACACTGATTTTCCCAGAAATAATTTCCAACAACCTACGGCGCTATTTTCGTCAAACACACGTTCATTCTGCATGAACTTTCGAATGAATAAAGAGTTTTCGTGCACTGCCTTTTATACAGATAACAGGTCCTGCCCTATTACGCCCTCTGCATTTCATTTTACTGTGATTGGTCTATTGTCGGGAACGCTAGTTTGAAAAATCCAGTTGTTCCTTAGCAATTGTCAAGCAGTGTATATACAGTGGAATCTCGATCGATCGTTTTCGGATCCATCGTTTTTCTGTATGTGTGTCGTTCATTTTATCCAGTACCAAAGATCATATTGCTTTGTTACGTTTCCGCATTTATCTTTCATTTCAATCGGTCCCTTGAAAAACGATAGATCGAGATTCCATTGCATATACTCCAATATTCGACCGTACTGTCATCATTAATATAAAAGTTCCATAATTTGTTGCGAGAAATACTCAATCAAAAATTTCTCCAGATCAGCACTCATATTCCATTTAAATAAGAACGGCAGATCACCTAAGCTTCTTTACATATGTTCCTTGTATTAGAGACAAGCAAAGGACGCAACAACAACTACTCTTATCATATAAATATTTAATGCTACGCGAAAGAAAATTATTAGCCTATACCCGGAGAGTTATTAACTCTGTCCGTACATTTTTTGGTTCTCGTTATGTACGTAATATTCCAGCGGGAACAGTCTCGACTTCTGGTCTTCGTCTGAAAAGAGTTAAAACATATGTTTTCGTAGACGGGCAAAATAAAACAAGTCGTTTGAATGTTTGACAGCAGACTTACGTCATGTTCCGAAAAGAGCTGCTTTTCCAGTCTTTAAACGGAACATGCGGTATATTTTAAGCGGGTGTTTCAACTGTTTGAGAACAGGTTTGGAGATAACCTTTTCTTGCGTACTGAATTCTCAATCGCGTAGTGATATTTTCTCCCTTTTTTTTAGTCCAGCAACTTTCAAAGTTTACGACAATTCAATTCCGATTGTCAACTGTATTGTGTTTCTGTGTGCGTGTTTTATGTGGGTGTCTGGTGTCTGATGATGTGAAAAGACCCTGTGGGTATGATAAAATATGCGATAATTAACGTATAACTACAATTATGAGCGAATATAAATAATTAAATTGTGCTTTTTCGTCTTGTTATAAATGTCCCTTGTAAATACACCAGAATGTGGTCGGGGTACTTTTAAATTTTTGCCCCTTAAATTTGTTAAAATGATCTCTCATAATACTGGAATGTACACTGTAAAAATGAAATGCTGTTTCAGGGTACATGGAGGTTTCTGGGTAGCGAATTTACCTGTTTTGGGTATCCCATATTTGTATCTTAAACATGCTTTCGCACCCTTCTAGTTATACTTCCCTTTTTGTAATATAGCTAAAACAGCATGCATGCGCTGATACTAAATCATCCATTCAGTTTACCATCATGATTAAATCATCCATTCAGTCATAGTTAGTATCAGCGCATGCTGTTTTAGGTATATTACAAAAATGGACGTATAACTAGAAGGGTGCGAAAGCATGTTTAACATACAAATAAAGGATAATGTTGGTAAACTGTCTGGATGATTTAGTATCAGCGCATGCATGCTGTTTTAGGGTATATTACAAAAAAAAAACAAAAAAAAAATAGTAAATATAACTAGAAGGGTGCGAAAGCATGTTTAAAGATACAAATAAGGGCTACTGTCGGTAAATTGTCTGAATGATTTAGTATCAGGGCATGCATGCTGTTTTAGGTATATTACAAATAGGACGTTTTAACTAGAAGGGTGCGAAAGAATGTTTAAGACACAATAAGGGATAAAGTCAGTAAACTGTCTGGATGATTTAGTATCAGCACATGCATACTGTTTTAGGTATATTACATAAATGGATAGATAACTAGAAGGGTGCGAAAGTATGTTTAAAGATACAATTAAGGGATAATGTCGGTAAACTGTCTACATGATTTAATATCAGCGGATGCATGCTGTTTTAGGTATATTACAAAAAGGGAAGTATAACTAGAAGGGTGCGAAAGAATGTTTAAGACACAAATAAGGGATAATGTCAGTAAACTGTCTGGATGATTTAGTATCAGCACATGCATACTGTTTTAGGTATATTACATAAATTGATAGATAACTAGAAGGGTGCGAAAGTATGTTTAAAGATGCAATTAAGGGATAATGTCGGTAAACTGTCTACATGATTTAATATCAGCGCATGCATGCTGTTTTAGGTATATTACAAAAAGGGAAGTATAACTAGAAGGGTGCGGAAGCATGTTAAGATACAAATATGGGTTACCAAAACAGGTAAATTCACTACCCAGAAACATTACATCCTGAAACAGCATTTAATTTCCATGGTGTATTTAACAATTTTTATTATATCAGAGATGCGTTTTTTTTAATATAAATTTCTATTTTCAGTTTGATTTTTCATTATGGAAAAAGCTAATAACATTTTTTGCTTCGCTCTTCGTAAATATCTCAAATTGCTGAAGTTCGTAGTCTGTCATAATATTTGTTTCATTCTAAAATATGACTTCACTAATTTTACACTCTTTATTTAAAAATTCCAATCTCATGAAACACTGCTGTCAGAAAAACTAATGGACCATCATCAGAGTGTTCAGTCGGAAGTGACGGATCTATAGATTCTGAATGTGGCATTTAAATTTGGGTCACTGTATTTCTTTCCTAAATAGTGATTGAATACACTTACTCGTATTTTAGTCCGAAGTATAACTTAAAAACTTTTTTTTAACAATTTGATAGCAATTGCAGTTCATGTTAGTAAAAAAAGCAATATTTAAGGCATTTGTGTTCAAAAACGATATTGAAAGATCAATTTTTTTCATTAAAATAACAAAATTGTTTCACGTTTTTATTATCATACTTGAAACAATAGAGATGAAAAAAGAAAATATCTTTCAGTTTAAAATTTATTTTTAAAAATTGTTAGGAAAGCATAGAAATTAAGTCAGTGAAATCAAACTGCAATCGATTTCACGTTGCTATTAACGAACATTTTTTAATGGTTAAAGAATCAGCTATTTGCTATATCACATAATTAACGATAGTACCTTTCATTCAGCTCAAAATCTTTCTCGCATTTGGCCAAAATTCATTTTCAAGTGGTACAGAAAAAATTAAGGAAATCTCCAAGAAGCTTCTGCACTGAAAATTTGAAACTTCTTCAAAAAATCTTAAAACTGAAGAACGTAGTATATGTTAAAATGGACGTATTATATGTTTATCTCATACTTCAGTTTGTTTTTCATCTACTAAATAAATGTGTTTTATATTCATATGTGCTTTATGATTCCAGCGTAGTCTTTAAGTGATACGTCACTAGGAAAAACAAGTGTGGTGTATCAATTGATGGTTTGTGTTTAGAGCTTTGTTCTTCTGTAACATCTGTTGAAACACAATAAAAGAGATTTAGTTACCCATTTATTCCTTTTACTAATCTGTAAAGTTACTATTTAAAACAAAATGTTTTACTAATAATGTCTGTTACATTAAGGGAGTGGTTACTTTACGTACCTTTAAAAGTATCATTTTTAGACCTATGATTTTTGCTTGATTACATGAAACTTTGAGTAACTGCCTATATACTGTTATTGTATATATACAATATTTCAAGGTAATTACAAAGAATAAAATATTTTTATGCATAAAATTTAATATTTTTTAAAATCGAATATTATAGTCAACTACTGTGCGCATTCTGTCAAAATAAATTATTAAGGTACAGTAATAATTACTTACTATATGTGATTACAATACTTCAGGCAACAAAATCCACTAAAATTTTTTAACCATAACATATTTAAATTTTTTTAAAGAATTTTTTATAAGCGTTTTACTCAGTCATTTTTGAAATTTTCTAACTTAAAAATAGCTGTACTTAAAATTTTTTAATATATTTTTGAAAATGTTGGTGGATATTGTAGCCTGAAGTAGTGTAATCACATATAGTAACACAATTATTACTGTACCTTAATAATTGTTTGACAGAATGCGCACAGTAAGCAGTGACTGCAAAATGCTCGATTTAAAAAATTATAACTTTTTATGCATTAAAACACAATTTATTTTTTTAATTACCTTGTAATATTGTATAAATATAATAAACAGTATGTTAGGCAGTTACTCAAAAAATTTCATGTAAATCAAGCAAAAATCATGAGTAGTACATACAATCGAACATAGGTCTAAAAAAGATACTTTTAAAGGTACTTAAAAGTGACCACTCCCCTTAAACAAACATTAAATCTTGCATTAAACAAACTAGTCTAGGAAACTTTGTTATGAAAGCCAAAAACTACGTTTTAAAGTACTGTAGTAACATAATATTTATATTCATAAACAATATAATAACTATATTAACTAAGTTACAGGCAAGCTGTCTGTAAAAATACAAGTGACAACATAAATTTTTAGTTTCGTTTACTCTCTGAATGTATGTAAAAATGCTATTGTAAATTTATTTGATAGAGTGTGAATATAACACATCAGTGGTAATTAAAAATCATACGAATTTGGTTTTTCAAATAAATCTTACACAATGATAAACACTGGAAATATATTTTTTGTGACTTTCAGATCAGCTGTGCACGATTTTATTTATAACAATACGTTTGCACAAATTTTTATCAGTTACGACTCATAGATGGCGTTTCTACATTTATCACAAATAGATGTGTGGTTTTGTCGAGAGAAGAAGGAAAAACATTGCAAGGAAAAGAAGAAACATTGCACTGCAATTTTTATTTTTACGCAATACATTGGAATTTAAAATCAAAATAATGTTTTTAATCTCTCTGTTACATGAAGATACTTACTTTTTGATGACGTTTCTTGCCCTTAAGAAATAAAGGAATGCATGACTTCGTCACGAAAGATGGTATGAAACAAGCATTGCTTTATCGCTTTTATATCGGTCTTATGGTTTTTACATAGAAGAACTAAATCCCTTGAGTGCTCTGACAAATAAGAGGTTAGGGGAATTAAAATTAACTATTTAAAAAGCTATTTAAATTCACATGTCTGAGCATATGCATACTATTCTATCAGTAGAAAATAAATTAATTTTGTTAATGAAAAATGAGAATATGATTGTTGAAATAAAATGAACTTCACTTATTGCTGTCTTATCTCTAACAAATTATCAATGAAATAATGTTACTAGTGTTAAAGTTATGCAATGATTCTAGTTAAAATATTTATAGCCATAAAGTAAAGAAAGATTTCGATGACTTTGGTGTTGCTGCTAATGATAAGCGAAATTATAATAATTTAAGCATTCAGTATTGTTCAAAATGAGTTTCAAATATCTGAACTGTTCATTTATTTGATTCAGAATTTCCTCATGTCATGAAAGAAAAACTCAGTGGAAGAAATGTTTTGCAGTTACAACACCCAAGTTTCGTAGTTGACATCATTCTTCACGATCATCATAGCTTTGTACAACCTTTTACAATTTAAAATAAACGTGGAGGATAGTAATATCAGATTTAGTACATGCAAAATTTTTGGGGTGATAATCGTTGAAAATTATTTTTAGCAAAATTATATATTTTTTAATGCTAGAAAAACACTGAATATTTTTAATTTATAATCTTAAAAAGATTATAAAATAAAATATTCAGTGTTTTGCTCACTTTTGATAATTTAGCAAAAATTGATAATTTAAAATTTGATAATTTAAAAATTAGCAAAAAGCATTTTTTTTTTAATTCTTAGCTTGGGTATTTCCTTTTTTTTTCTCCTGTGATAAGGGAGGGCTACATTTTATTAATAAAGAGTTCTGCAGAAACAGTCAGTGTTCTCATTATTTATTAGATGCTTAAAAACAAGAGCAGTCAAAGCTTTCACACCGCTTCTCTTTTGAAAGACTCCTGACTTCCTTCGAACCTAAGTTTATTAAATTTATGACATTTGAAAATGCGTACACAAAACAACACGTATTGCAAGGACCTTCAGATTCAATTAGGGAGATCAGATTCAATCTTTAGAGACTTTTAGAACTCACTCGTTTTTAACACACTAAGCAGTTTAGTCAATTGAAGCTATATATATATGTATATATTATATATATATATATATTTTATATATATATATATATATATATATATATATATATATATATATATATATAATATATATATAATATATATATATATATATGTATGTATGTATGTATAGTATATATATAAACGAAAGTTAAGAAAAGACGTAACATAATTTTATTGAAGCATGGATTTATTTTTTCTTTTTCCCTTAAGAAAGCAATGCATTACTCAATGCTAGTCTATATTGAATCATGGAACCCAGCCAGTGCAGTTGTTTCTAATATACTACGCAACAAAGCTAAAATTAATCTAGAAATTTGATCATAAATGGACCTTACGCGAACTTTCTTAAAGCTGAGTTCACTGCAACAACGCGAGTTAACCGAGTCATGGAATAATCAAGGGTACAATTAAGATTATTACACTCATGAGCAGGTTCTTTATACGAACGCATATCTCTGGAACACTGTGGTTTATGAATAACGCGTCTCAATAAACTTTAATTGAGTTTTAACAAAATCTATTCTTCGCCCGTTCATCATACAGAGTTAATTTATTTTCTGCAATACACTTTATCTCTTTATATATGACGTCACACTGAGTAAAATCTCCTCACTCTCTCAGCTGGTAATAAAGGCCCTGAATATTTTGAGAAATTAAAAAACACAGCGGCATGTCTCCTCTCGGTCGTGTTTCTTGAAGCTCTATCGAAGGGGGTATGTGTTTGCGTAGTATTATTTTCACACTTCCCGCCGAGAAGGCATTGATACCAAATAGCTCGGAGAAATAAATAAAAAAGGCGCCCCACACGCCGGACATAAATCTCCCGCCTTTTTATTATTGCCATTTCTTCATTTCCTCGTCTCAGATGCTTTTCGGACTCGGCAATCCTTCGCTGGCGCTCGAGGTGTTCTTTTATGGAAGTTTCGAATGCGTTTTTAATTCGCTTTATCTGCAGCCCGGCTCGACTTCCTTCGCCGCGTAAATCACCACCGCGGTGATACTTCACATGTGGCCCCTAATCTCGCCGTATGCACGTGCCCGGATTTATGAAAGGGAGAGAGAGAGTACAGTGCGGGCCTGTGTTTATTTGATTCCGGGGAGTATGTCTGGGAAAATCTGTGTAATACTTGAAAGGGGTGATATGAAATTGTAATGAATGCTTAGAACCGTTTTGTCCGTCGTGCATATTTGCGTTTGCCCGAGATAAATTTCAGGTTCATTTCAGGAAAGGAAAATTAAAGCTTCGGTCAAGACACATCTGCCAGGAATTAACTGATTAATTCAGGGCATAATTAGTAGCATTTTCTCTGATCCATTTGAGTTTGAGACGTTTCTCTGTGGGTTTTTTTTTTTTAAAGTGAGTGCTTTTGTAAATACGTCTACCCAGATCTGTACGCTAGTCAGGCAGGAAAAAAAAAAAAAGAGGAAGGCATGGGTTCAGTGTCGAAGGATCCCAGTTCCTGCTTAGTTTAGTTTGTAGGGAATGTATTTAGGCATTATAGTGACTTATAAATGACCATTTTAACTTTCTCATAATTTTTTGAAGACGTTTCTAATTTCTACCTGAGAAGTTTATAATGTACTACGCATCTGCCAGGAATTAACTGATAAATTCGCAGCAGAATTAGCAGCCTTTTCTCTGATCCCTTTGAGTTTGAGACGTTTTTCTGTGCTTTCTTTTAAACTGAGTGCTTTTGTAAAATCTACCCAGATATGCTCGCTAGTCAGGCAGGAAAAAAAAGAGAAAGGGATAGGTTCAGTTTCGCAGGATCCCAGTTCCTGCTCAGTTTAGTATGTATAGGGAATGTATTTAGGCATTATAATGACTAATAAATGACCATTTTAACTTTCTCATAATTGTTTGAAGACGTATCTACTTTCTACCTGAGAAGTTTATAATGTACTACGCATCTGCCAGGAATTAACTGATAAATTCGCAGCAGAATTAGCAGCCTTTTCTCTGATCCCTTTGAGTTTGAGACGTTTTTCTGTGCTTTCTTTTTAAACTGAGTGCTTTTGTAAATAAATCTACCCAGATATGTACGCTAGTCAGGCAGGAAAAAAAAAGAGGAAGGGATAGGTTCGGTTTCTCAGGATCCCAGTTCCTGCTCAGTTTAGTATGTAGAGAATGTATTTAGGCATTATAATGACTAATAAAAGACCATTTTAACTTTCTCATAATTGTTTGAAGACGTATCTACTTTCTACCTGAGAAGTTTATAATGTACTACGCATCTGCCAGGAATTAACTGATTAATTCACAGCAGAATTAATTCACACTGTAGCAGATTAATTCGCACTGTTTAATTCACAGCAGCCTTTTCTTTGATCCCCTTGAGTTTGAGACGTTTCTCTGTGCTTTCTTTTTAAACTGAGTGCTTTTGTAAATAAATCTACCCAGATATGTAAACTAGTCAGGCAGGAAAAAAAAAGAGGAAGGTATAGGTTCGGTTTCGCAGTATTCCAGTTCCTGCTCAGTTTAGTATGTAGAGAATGTATTTAGGCATTATAATGACTAATAAATGACCATTTTAACTTTCTCATAATTGTTTTAAGACGTTTCTACTTTCTACCTGAGAAGTTCGTAATGCACTACGCAACACGAGTTCATAGGATTTGATTTTATTATCTCGCAAAGTCTCTCTTGAAAAATTTGGGTATATGCTCTAAATGTCAGTTGGATTTAAATAAATATTTCATTACTCAACTGGAGTTCATTGAATCATCGAACTTTAATACCAGGCCCTGATGAACAATCCATCCGGGATTATAGGAAATAGTATCGGTGAAATGAAATATTACCATTTTCTGTTACATGAAATATTATATTAAGCGGCTGGAAAACATAAAATATTTTTAAGAAAATTAAACAGGAAATTGTATAGGTATCACGCCAATTAATGTTAAATCTAAATTAAGATATATATATATATATATATATAATGCACATAAAACTGGTCCAAATACAGTTATATCTTATTGTTACTTATTTAACTTTTCTATGAACTTTTCTTACCAAAATCTTTTTTTTTTTTTTTTTTTTTTTCAAGTTCATGCTATTTTCATATCTTTTATAATTTTCTTTGAGAACGAACTTCGTAATTAGTATTCAAAAAAAGTTTTAACCAATTTAATTACTATAAAAGTGAAAAATTTCAGATTAAGAGAGTTATATCAAAATAATTGGAAAGGGAATCATACATTATCGTTGCATGTAATCTACTGTTCTCGCACCACCAATAAGTAACTTTGTTGTATAAAATAACCCGGCATCATGGATTGTATATAATATCTATATCAGGCGTTATACATCGATCTAATATTAAGTAGAATGTCGCAAACTCAACTTTGCCCCCATACTGTAAAATAAAGCATCATTCATTAGAGTATATAATTTTGACAAATATTAAATACTCCATGACTTATATCTAATCTAATTATTATTACCATACTTTGTGTTGGTCATAATATTTTTGAGCAATATTTTGACCAATATTATTGGTCATAATATTGATCAAAAATACCATGACCAATACAAGTATTGGTCATACATGGTATTTTTGTAAAGTGTTGTATCAATCTATTGTTTATCTAGAGAGCCACAAACCCTGACATGTCCTCAAATTGTAAGCAAGTGTTTTTTCTTATAGAAAGTTTTCAGATATCGAGGGTCGCATCTTTACTACATCAGATATGTACATAATCACTACAAAACAACTCTGATTTAATGCGTAATTTTAATAACATCTTCTCATCCCTGTGTATGGAAACTCAACATATAATTTTAAATTTCCTTATCGTAACATTTCTCTCAACATTTATTCAGTTTTTTCAAAGGAACTACAGCTTGTTTCTTCTACCTAGATGCAGTCATAATTTATTTTTATGTCTCAAAACAAGCACGCCCTGCCTTTTTAGATACTTCTTTTTTCTTGTGGCTCCGTTCATTAGCTGTTCCTGAAAATTCTTCTCTTGAAGAAGTGCCGCCTTAGCTCTGACTGAATAATAGCACACTCTTGTGACCCTGCAATCCGTCTTAGTCAACAACGTCTTTTCGCTACATTTAGCTTCTCTTTCGAATCCTGCGTTTCTAATTAGCTGCAGGAAAAACTGGTTAGGACCTTTTGTAGCTCCCCACGTAAATATGCATTCCCCTCGCCAGATCAGTGGCCAATAGATTTCAAGGTAGGTGGAGAGACCTTGGATTTCTTAGAATTGGGCGGCATTGCTGCCAGCAAAGCGGGTTGGTTTTATGTTACATGTATAATTTTCTCCCATTTTGAGCAGCTGGGTTATGAAGTTAATCAAATTCAAGGTAAATTATTTGGTAAAGGTTTGGGTCAAAATCTATTTTCTTTTTTTTTAAATTAGGAAAAAAATGGCATAAGGGTATGAAATTTATCAATATAATGGTAAATTATTTGGTGAAGGTTTGGGTCAAAAGCCATTTTTTTGAAAATTTAGGAAAAAACGACATATGTTTATGAATATCATCAATATCAAGGTAAATTATTTGGTGAAGGATGGGTCAAGAGTCATTTTTTTTTAAATTAGAAAAAATCTTTTTTTGTTAGCAGTTTTTTTTTTTGGGTTTTTATTTTATGAGTAATACTTGAATGTAAAATGTGCAAAATATACGTAAATACACGCATATACGACTTAGATGTCACTTCGTTAATTATTACACGTTTTAAAGTTGTCTCTGTGAGGGGTTTAGAATATATTGCGCTTAAGTTAGGGATTAACAGGTGACAAAGGTGGTATACAATAATATTATAATGGTTGTATGAGAGTAGATGCCTAAAAGTGCCTAAAATGTGCAAAATATACTTAAGTAGTGCACACTTAAATGTGTCAGCACTTGGCTTAGAATGTCGCTTCGCTTATAATTACATTTTTCAAAGTTGCCTCTTTAAGAGTTTTAATACACCTCTATATATTTTCTATGATTTGTTATTGACTTTTTAATAAACATCAGAAAGGGTTTGAAAATACCCTTGAAAACACCAAATAATTTGCCCTAAGAAATTTTTTTTTTTTGTAACATTCATACTAAAATGGGCAATTACTTTTTTCCTTTCCTAAAATTTACAGGAAATAAATACCTCATATTTAAATTATAAACATATTTCCCTTAAAAACACAATGACAAAATCTTATATTTATAACACATCACAGTTACTCCTATAATAAAATAATCGGGTAATTTGTCATAAGTCATTTAAAAACACCTCAAAAATTACCAAAAGTTATTTTCAAAATTGGGTTTAGAAACCCTATGCAGAGTTACACTCGCCAGTTACGTTGGGAGTACCTCAGCTCTGTAAATCTTCTTAACATTTTATTTTACAGTTGATGCAAAAAAAAGAAGTTGATCTTTTAACGTTGGATTATGTTCTTCCATAACGGTCCTCCGGAAAGCAAAATTTCAGATGTCCTACGTCACGAGTTACAATTTTGGCAGCGCGCCAAACCCAGTCTGTATCGCTTCAGTAAGCAGTGAACAGTTAAATAAAAATGTACCAAAATGCGTCAAAATTTTGACACACACACACACACACACACACACATATATATATATATATATATATAGAGAGAGAGAGAGAGAGAGAGAGATAGATACAAAAGAGGTAGGCAACGATAAATAATCCTACGTTAATAACCCTCGGTAGTTTTGTTAGAACAGACTAACTCAAATATTTTTTTTTCCTTCTCACTATTTATTTACATTCGTTTATTTCTGTTCATTTTTCATAGGCTAAGACGCATACGTTACAATCACTTAGAGCATTTTAAAAAAATCTTTTAGTTTTTCCACGCATCTTAAAGCCTTGAGTACGACAGAAGCCTTTTATCTTTAAAATTCCTTGTATTCCTACCAATTTTTTTTTTCGGATGCTTGTGTTTGTATTTTAATCGCAGTTTCTTCTGGAGTTAGAATGCACATAAGTCCCATTGGTTGAGAGATACGTAATTTCCGAAATTACTCTAAATTTAAATCAAAGTACAGATTCCCTTTCATTGTCGGAATTTCCGTTTTCAGAAATCATTGGCTTTCAGATGAAATGAATTTATGACTGGACTCGAGGGAAACAGTACAAAGTTTTACGCGTTTCAATCTCAGGGTTTTCTCGAAATTGGCAATTTGTGTTAGTTTAATGCTGAACCTCAAGTAACTGAATTTTAATGTTCCTTGCTAAACTCAGGTTCTTGACAAATCATTGCTTGCTATAATTGAACGAGCAATTGTAAGTTGAACTGTATTTACAAGTATAATTAAAGGTCTTAAATTCCTCACAGATAAAATTAATTTTCATTCACTTTTGAGAAAAGATTGTGGTTAGTCAGTAAAATTTTTCTGTTTCTTTCGGTCCAGACATTTTGAATTCTTCGATAGTTTGGTTGACTTTTTAAACTTTAATCACCGAGTTTGAGCTTATAGAATTCAAAGCCTTTGAAAACACATGACTATGTCATGTTTTTCAGTGGTTCCTCTCTCGTTGTACACAGTCATTCATTGTACAAACTTTAGTCACTGAGTTTGCACTTATAGAATTCAAAGCTTTTGAAAAGACATGATTATGTCATATTTTTCAGTGATTCCCCTCTCGTTGTACATAATCATTCATTGTACAAACTTTAGTTACTGAGTTTGCACTTAAAGAATCCAAAACCTTTGAAAACACATGACTGTGTCATGTTTTTCAGTGGTTCCTCTCTAGTTGTACATAGTCATTCATTGTTCAAACTTTAGTCACTGAGTTTGCACTCAAAGAATTCAAAGCCTTAGAACACACATGACTATGTCATGTGTTTCAGTGGTTTCTCTCTCGCTGTACATAGTCATTCATTGTACAACTTTAATCACTGAGTTTGCACTTAAAGACTCCAAAACCTTTGAAAACGCATGACTAAGTCATGTTTATCAATGGTTCCCCTCTCGTTGTACATAGTAATTCATTGTTCAAACTTTAGTCACTGAGTTTGAACTTATAGAATTCAAAGCTTTTGAAAACATATGACTTTGTCATGTTTTTCAGGGGCTTCTATCTCGTTGTAGTCATTCATTGTTCTCATGACAACAGCTCAACGTCGCCACAGAACTGCCGCAATTTGAATACATCACACGGCCTCGTGACATCATATTTTTAGATTACTAACAAACGCTGGCTGTATAAGAATTCCTCTGCTTCCACTTCTCATTAACACACCCTCTTCCAACTCAACACCCGGTGAATTTCCAAACGGCAATTTCTCATGAATTGTCGCGTAGGTGGCTTTTCTTCGCATTAAAATAGCGCCATTTCGGGTAATCCTTTAACAGCAGGACGCGTCCATTAAGCCGAAAACCGAGAACGCCGCATTAATTAAATTCCTGGATATGCAAAATAAAGGGGAGACGGGGGGAGAGGGGGGGGGGAAAACAAAGGGGGTGCACGCCAGCCCCGCAGCTTCCCTAATCGAGAATAATGCTCAGAAGGGGATACGGTTTAAATTCTGAAGATATGTTTAGGGGGCTATATTTAAATTTAGCGAGAGGCGTTAAAGAAAATCAAGTGCGCATTATAAATATTTTAATGCTAGTAGTTTGACGATTGTTTCAAGGTGCTGTAATAGCTTAAAGTCACATAAAATTAATTTGTCTTTCTCTTCCATCGACTGGGTCCGCATTCGGAAATGGAGAGTGCTTGCAGGAAATACTTGTATAAATGACTGTAACCGTAAAACTTTATTTTAAGTGATAGGATAAATCACATTCTGCTTTCTTAAATATATTTCGTCTCTCTATAAAAGCAAATGGTGATTTATCATGAGCGGATAAACTTTATTAAACTGTAATAATAAAGTAAATTATAAAACAATCTCATTTAATGAAACTTGTATATTACCAACATATATGAAAAATAGCAGTTTTCGGCATTTTTATGACACTTTTTAAAGGGTTACGCGATTTCTTTTTTTATATCACAGGCGTTTAAATTTTGGCTCCATATTGCATTCCCTCAGCTCACTGTGAATCTATGGAGAAAATATTTCCAATGCTTGTTGACTTGGATTTAAATATTTCTTTTTCAACTGTAGTCTAAATTAGAAAAAGATATTTTATATTCAGGTACCTTTTTCATCCTCTAAAATAAGAAGCACAAATAATTTTTCTAACTTAATTATCAGAGGAAAAAAAAATGTGATATATTGTGTGTTAAATGGAAATAATTTTCTTTGGTGGACGGAATTTCCAAAATGAACAAGATACCACAGTTAAAAACTTCATTTTGTGTAACAGAGTACGACTGGAAAAAAAAATTCTTTAAATCCAAGTCCACAATAATTGGAAAAATTTACCTTGATCTGAGTGAACGCAATATGCCCAATACTTAGAATCCTTAAGCTGAATTCGTATGTTAATATTTTTTAAAAAAATCAGAAACAAACGAATTGTAGTAAAAATAATAAATTTCTATTTCTCTGTCAATTTTTTGTTGCATCTTACATCTAGATAGGAAAACTTTTCGCTTGAAATTGCAACTCTCGTTAGCATATTCCCTCCATATCTGAAAATAGGTTAATTAACAAATGGGAAATTTCAGTCTTTTCTATTGAGATACTAATTTTAATTTTAGGAGGTGTACAGTTGACAGTTTTATTGTTCCTTTTTACCTTAAACAAGTCCGTTGGTTTGATTAAATCTGATTAGTACAACGACTTCTCAGGTATTTAGTGGAAAAAGTCGCAAATCGTCAATTTTTTAGGTAAAGTCCAATTTAAAAAGAAACTGAGCGAGCATTTGAACGCTATTTTATTTTATGTACTTGGAAGTACGTTTCGGACCTTCGATCAAGCAAGCAATTATAAAAAAACGCACCTTCTCGAAGGAAAAATTCAGAATTACCAGAAAATGTCACTAGAAGTTAACTAGAATTTTTCGTTTAGAAATTTACCAAAAAATTCTGCAAAAACTAGTCATTAATTAACCCCAGAAAACACTAAGTCATTAAAAAAGAGTTTTATTTCTTAATTTGTACTTTTAAAACAATTTCTTCGAGTCTATATCAGTTGCTATTATTTTAAATTAAAGAAAACAGTCATATTGCTCGCTCTCGTTTGTATAAAGCACTTAACCCCTGCCCCCCCGCTTTGTTACGAAACTATCGTTTTCTATAAGTTTTTTCGATTGTAATAAGTTTGGAGTGAATTGATCTCACCCCAGAAATGACTGTTTCCCACTGTTAAATCAATGACGCATTCTTTTTTTAGAAACTTAGTTTTGTATAAATTATTTCTTTACTTGCCACCGAAAACAAACAGGCAATGTGAAGAGGTCAAGTATTTAAAATAATTTCTATTCTCGAGTTTTCCAAAGCATTATTACATTACATAGAAACAAAGCTTCAAAGAAAGAAAAAAAAAAACACTTATCGTATACCTCTGAAATTGGGCAAAAAATCTGGATATTTACTTGTATTTTTTTTGTAAACCTTTTTTATACTAGATATGTGCATTTGCATGTCAATATTTTTAACAATTATATTATATTCTTACTTTAGTGAAAAGGAATCTTATTACTAATGTGAGACTTAACATAAGAAATAAGGTCACTAAAATTCTATAATGAACTTCATGCTATCTTTTGTACCCTGTACTCAATATTACGGATTTTTATGATGCAAGCCCTTTATTGTATTAATAAGAATTATTCTTACGCTATAAATTTGTTTTAAGAGCAAGCTTTTTCTTTACAGGAGGCGAGGATGTGCTATATATGTATGTGCTTTTCAAGGAAATAAATGGTATTGGGATATAAGGATTTTAGGATAAAGTTCCCAAACGGATTAAAAGGACTGTAAGGCAAGTAATATAATGAAAATAATTCAAGTAATTCAAGTGAATGTATTCTTATATCTATGGAAACGTTTGTTTTTTTAAAAATATTTAAAAAATTTAGTAACTCCAGAATCATCTTTTTTTTCTTCTTATCCTGATTCTTATACCCGAACAAGAGTATATTGAAGGGTGTTCAAAAAGAGATAAGAAGAAATTTCTCATGCCATTTAATCACACTTTCGTAAAGAGTGAGACTTTAATTTTGAACTTGCCTTCAGGCTTTCTGGGATTATTTATATGATATATCCCGGCCTCGCTGTTATATTCCAATATCAGTGATCTTACCTACCATAATACATAAACTAGTTGAAGTAATTTCAGTATAAAGGGTTTTGTCGTTGTGGTTAAAATTTGATGGAATTTTTTCCCTGAAACCACTGAAGAAAATAGCAATACATTGAAAAAATACAATAAAATATGCATGCATTACACTGCAAGTGATCTGAAAGTCCCTGGTTCGATGCTCGTCGCTGCAAATCCACCGCAGTGTTCACTAATGGTGGCCGGGGCATGTAAAATAGAGCGTGGCTGCAATGTCCTCCAAGTTCTCAAATTTACCTCTGGAGGTACGGGGTCAAGTGTTCCGGTCTCGTCACTTGACTCGGTTCAAAATTACGGGACCGGTTATTTATCCAAGTAGGAATCCGACCGTGGTGCTAATTCAAAGCAGGAGCCGCACCTCCATCGCCCATAGCCTTCGGGATTTGATCTGATGTTGCTGTCGGTCAAGTGGCATAAGCAACAGCAACACTGCAAGTAAACTTAGATACTGACAACTGCTTGTCTATTCCCATATAGGACTACGAATCTTTGAAATAAGGAATATGGGTTATAAATATCATGCTAAAAATACTATAACTCATTACTAAAATGTTCTACTAAGACAGTAATTATAAAATAATACTGTGTAGTATTTTTCACTGTTTAAAGAATGTTGACAACTGATCATTATTTTGCCACTTAACGTAATTTTATGAGCCTGATTTTTGCATGGAAATTTGAGGACCGTTATTACCAGTCTAAACTTCCTGCTATTTACCCATCACATCTAATTTCCGTGTTATTGAACACATCTTCAATAAAGTATAAATATCTGTTTTCTTATGTTTAAAGCTACTATAAAAAGTGACTAGAGTTTTGAAAAAAATTCACTCTTTGAAAGAAAAAAAAATCTTCTTTACTTCTCATCACCGAAATATAGTTACGTGCTATTTAAACCTAAAATAAATTTGCACATAGCCCCTAGATATAAAAGAGGTAAAATAAAGCACACAAACATCTTTGTGACATGGCGTATTGATGAGTTCCAGGTTTTCATTCCCTCCCTTGCACTGTACATTTCTATACAAACATTTACTTTCAGTAGGGGTGAGCAGATGCTAATCAGGCCATTTCTATGCAAAAAAGCTGCAAATAATTCCGGCAAGGTGTTAGATTCGCCGTTGCAAACGAATTCCGACGAAAACATGAGGATTTTGGTTTCCCCCCTTCCTCTGCCGGATTTCAGAATAGTAAGAATTATTTTGTCTATGTCTCATGTCAGATTTTAGGACAAAAGTATTCGTGACTAAACACTGAAAAATATTAGAAGTTTTGCAGTTTCCTTTTAAAGTGTAAAGTGCATTATACCAATGATAGACGCTTCAAAAGCTATTTCCTTTGTGTTAGGGAGAAGTTAACTATACAGGTTACGGGCAGATAAAATTTTTCTCCTTAAATTAGGGTTTTATATTTTGCATTGAGTTTTAAATATCCCGTCACTATCCTATCTAAATGTCACACCGCAAAATTTTCGTTGCAATTTCCATTTCGGAATTTATGTTTTTTTCAATGACTATTTTTTTATTTAATAGTAGAGTGTTACAACCTACACTAGGTCTCTATTACAATACTGAGAGCTGACAAAATACAGTGCAGAATGTTGGATCAAAATTTACTAGAATAATTTATTTTGTTTTCGTATAGCTCAACATGATTTTAATGATTTTACTGTCAGGGCTTGCAATTAGAATGTAAAAATTTGGCAGGAAAAATAACTTAAACTGGGTGAATAATGCTTAATTCAATAGAACAAATAAAATAAATTTAAAATTTGTTCAGTGGTTTGACACCAGAGGGCAGCACCAAAATCCCAGCATGTTCTTTTGGCTCGGGAATCGAACTAGCGGACTCCAAAAGAGAATGAGCTACTACGTTCGTTTCTTTCGACGGTCACGGGGATCAGTCGATAATTATTTAGAAGTGTGATGAGTAATGGCAGAATTTTTTCACCAATTACTAATATTTGTGGGCTCGGAAACGAATGTATTCATTCATTATTTCCCGACTGATGAATTTAATTTCATGCATACTTAAATTTTATTTTGATGCATTATTTATTTATAGGGTATGGGAGTGGTAGGAAAAGAGAATATGCTAATTTTCACAGGCCCTGATTTTCCATTAGGCCCGGAATGCCAGGGCCTAAGGGCCCCCGAATGTTGGGGGCCCCCAAAAAATTTTAATTTTAAAAGGAAAAAAAAGAAACAATTCCCAATTCAATTTTTTTTATTTTACTTTTTTTAATAGCAATTTTTTTATATATCCTTTCAAATTTGATTGATTGATTGGTTCATAATATGTATAGTTCATATGTATGTTATAGTGTATATAAGGGATTACGTAATAAGTTTTTCTGGTTGTTTTGTATTGGTGTTTTAATGATGAAGTTAATATATGTTGTATTGCTTTTTGTTATTTGATAATGTTCTAGGCTGCTACGCTTCAAATAGCCAATTCTTGGTAAGATGGTACTTTCACAATGATTCATGATTATTTTGTGTGTATGTGTAAATTTTGGAAATTTTATGTCCACATCAGTGTTAGGGGGCCCCCATCCCTAGTTGTGCCTATAGTGAAGAAATTTCTAAATAGGGCCCTGAATTTTCAGTGCCCCCCCCCCCTTCCCCATGCCTTCAGATAGAGATCATATTTTCTGAAAGTGAAACACAAATAGAATAAACTAAACATTTCCTAATTTGACAGAGAAACAGCAGGGCAACCCGGGAGAGATTACTGTCAACTCCCTTCCCCCCAAAAATATAATTTTCGTAAGCTTCTACATAGGAAGTGGATGTAGTAAAATTTGATGTATAAGAACAATTATAAATGATCAGATACAAGTTATATATGTTAAATTTATCAAATCTTGACGACAACGATTCAAAGGCAGCGTTCGTGACAAAAATTAGAGAAATTGGAGACACAAACAACCTTTATTTTCACTCTTCCTAAGTTTAGTGTAGTAAGTTTAGTATAGTTTAGTTTAGTAAGTTTAGTGTAGTAAAAATATCTCCTGGATCACGACATTTTGCGTGGCGATTCTTCTTATAGTGTAATGGTGCACTAGGAAATATTTTTGAAAATTTTTTCTTAGATTTTTAAAATTAAATTTTTAAGCTTTTTAGTAACTTTTTTAAAGTTTGCATTTCAAATAATAATTTGAGGGTTATAAAATTTATATCACGAGAAAGATCCTAAAAGTTCCTTTAAAATGAATTCTTTTTCGAATCTTTTCCTCCGTTTTCTGATTTTTGGTGAATTTTTAAAGATTAAATCTTAGAATTTAATTTATTAAATGCTGATCACGTGATTTCTTTTTCTGGCACTTTAAATAAATTTATCGTCACGTGCGAAATAGATTTTTTTTTTTTTTGCTAATGCGGCGGACGATTGGACATTATCCAAAAAAATATTAAAATATACAGTAAAAGAAATGTTCCACTGACTGTACTATATTAACTGTACTATATTCTTTAGTATGTCCTATTAGATTTAATTTGAATATTTTCGTCTATATTATTTTGTCTATAAAAATATCCCTTACGATTTTTTTATAAATATATATTTTTTTTACATCAATTGCATACATTGACCGTACTATTTAATTTGAATGTACTCCGTAGCGAAGTGCGGGTTTTCAGCTAGTATATATATAAAACAGTTCAGTGATTCACTGACTGACAGATAACGCACAGACCAAATCGCTGGACAAGGGCTGAAATTTTGCATGGCTATTCATCTTATACTGTAGGGGTGCAGTAGGAAAGATTTTTGAAAAATTCTTCTTAGATTTTTTAAAATGTTTTATTTTTAAAAGTCTGGATTTGTTAAAAAAAAACCGCTAGTTTTCTCTAAATATGAACTGTGACACTGAAATTTATACGCTGAATATTTTACATTCTACCATAGTACTTAACAAATATACAGTGCCCCTAACTAGGCAAATGCAACAGGGGCACCCGCCTAGAGCCCACTTGAAGGGGGGGGGGGCCCAAAATGCTGTATTTGTTTTATTATTTTCCCAAACCTAATGTGAATCTACAGTGTGCCCTAGTGGGCTCTGGGCTGGATATATGAAATGACCCGAATGGTCATCTCCTAATAGAACATACATCGTGGCCGAAATCAATACGATTCCGATTCAAAGAACAAATGCAGTTTATTCCAACAAAAACATCACACAATGGCCGCGTCCAACCTTCTTCTGGCGAGCACGCCGAAGTAGCTGCAAATGGGTTGCCGGAAATTGGCGAGGTAAGTTATTATTGGATAGACGGGGTAAATCGCCAAAGGACGGAAAGGTTACCATATAGAGAGATATTGCGGGGATTGAAGATTAGAGGTGTTAAACATTTTATTATGTTATATATATATATATATATATATATATATATATATATATATATATATATACACACAATCGTATTCTAGAGGGATTTAATTAAATATTTGTAATCATTTTTTAAATTTGCAGATGCTTATCACAAACTTTAATCTATTTCACTAAGGTTATACACACACATATATATATTATATATATATATATACACACACACAATCGTATTCTAGAGGGATTTAATTAAATATTTGTAATCATTTTTTAAATTTGCAGATGCTTATCACAAACTTTAATCTATTTCACTAAGGTTATACATATATATATATATATATATGATTACATATGCACATTCTTGAACTTCAAAACAGACCACCAACACCGTACAGTACAGACAATTATTTACAACTCAAGCACTATTTTCTTAGAATTCTCTTCAAAACCCTCTTCATGCATACCGGCTTAAAAATATCTGCACCCTCTGTTAGCCATCGCCGCAATGCGAAAGGAAGAAAAGACCAGCCAGTTTCTAAACCCCTAATTATCGTTTTAAATCTAAAAGACTATTCAAGTTTTGAGCAACAAATCAGAATCTATCAGCGAAAGAGGCGTCCCTTACGATAATAAGAGACAGGCAATAATTCTATTCTGGTGAGGGTAATAATTCTATTGGCTGACAGTTAAAGTCAATCCAATATATGGGTTGGCCATCTATTGTTGCTCCTCCTCTCAAGGGGAATCTTGGAAGGGGAGCCTGTGACCACTACTAATGAAATTCGACGTTGTTAAAAAATATTTTTGAATTATTTAGTTGCTCTGCAAATAATTTTTTAACAGGCGTAACGCATTGCCTTTATAATGAGAAATGTCAGGAAAGTATAAATTGGTCTTAAATATATAATGCCAGCCCATAAGTGAAGTGGAATATGTTGAAGTTATATTTTTCACTTAAGTAATGTGTAAATTAGCAGAATGACTAACTAAAATTAGTCATTCTGTGTCATAGTATATAAAAAACAGGAGCAGCCTTTTTAGATTACCTGTTTTTTATACTGTTTATTAACTTGTCGATAGCCTCCAGTTGCGTTTTAAAATTTAATCTTCTGGCAGTCATCAGTAAATTATTTATTATTACTTACTATTTTGTTAAAATATAACTATATATGTATATATATATATATATATATATAATGTGTGTGTGTGTGTGGTGTGTGTGTGTGTGTGTGTGTGTTCATAGGCGTAGCGTGCCTCTAACTTTTTTTGGGGGGGGACGGCATGAATTAAATTCAGTTAAGGCCCTCCTCAGAGCATTGACTTCCGGACGGTCCTTAAAATATGAAATATTGTGCTTTTTTCAAAACTGAATAACAATAGAATAGATGTTCGAGTTGTTTTCAAAAGTTATACAATGAAAAAAATAAATATAATATAAATTAAATGAGAAAAAAATATAGCATCGAATTTTTTGTTATGAATCATATCATTGTTAAAAGCTATTTTAAGACTAAAGCCATAATCAGAATGTTCAGTTTCACATTTTGATAAAGCGCGGAAAAACCATATTTCTTAAAAGTTTTCTGCAATTTCCCGATTTAAACTGCACTTCTATTAACGTTTTAATTTATTTCAAGTTAAGTTGGGGGGGGGGACTCCCCCCCCCCGACGCTACGCCTATGTGTGTGTGTGTGTGTGTGTGTGTGTGTGTGTTTTTTTGTTAGTTAAATCTTTTCTAAACCTTTATCCTTCTGCTGAGTTGTTTTCATAAATTTATGCATTCAGTTTTAAAATATGTTTTATTCAGGGTTCCACTTCTCAACCAAATGCTGCATCTTCATGGTGTTGCGCACTTTTTACCACTTCTTAAATATTGCTGTCAAGGGATGGCCGAATGGGTGCTGATATTCAGTTCAGATCCTGTGGGTTCGAGTACCACTGTTGGCATGGATGTTTGTAACCGTTCGGAATCGGCTTTAAACTGTAGGTCCCGGTCTAATTAGCCCTCCTGTAGCAAAAAGTTGACCGTAGCGCACCGAACCAAACCAAACTATATTGATTGTAAATACAACCAAACTATATTGATTGTATAACTCTCAATGTTATCATAGTTCAAGGAAGAAAACTTGATAGTCTGAGGAAGTATTATCGGAGAGATAGTTTCGCATTATTTCAGTATCTTTACTGCGAAAAGAAAGTTTGCTCTTATTTGAAAATAAGTGCACAAAACATCAGAAATGTTTTATACCGATGTAAATGTCAAGAGGGAAATGTATTTTACCTAAGAATTTAACCCGAGTAATTGAATTTATTTATTCGTTAAAGTGCATGATTATATCGGATGTTAAATTCCAATCATGAACTATGTGGAGAAGGTATGAAGATATGCTGAGTTCTGGCTTTATAAGTGATTTGGAAGAAGGGTTTAATTTTGATTAAAGTATTTTTTTCCCTATGACTTGTTTAAGTTACAAGGAGAAAAAATTAAGGTAAGAAATCTTATCCACTTTCCCATTGTATATGGGTTATATGTCATGCGTTATGGTTTGGCAATTTTCTGAGCTTTTGTTTAAATTTTATCTTGGATATATTGAATACATAAATACACATAAGTTTTGATTGATTGAAACCTAAGTAAGAACCAGGTAAATACCAAGGCAATATTACATAAGATTGAAATAAAATTTACTTATGATAAAATAAGCTTTCAACCATCGATTCTAAATGCATCTCTAAAGAGAGCAAATTTAGATATATTATAAAATGAAAGGCTCACAGAGTTAAAGTGAACCAAGTGTGCGAAAGTTAATTCTGAGAAAACTGAAGTTAAACAACGTTATTGATCAACCATTTGTTTATGCTTCTAACTTCAAAAATGTAAAATTTATAATACTACGGACTTTGTTCACTCTTATATAGAAAAACAGGATATTTTTACTGTATCATGTATCAGTGTTAGGGCGAAATGGTCAAAAGTGGAGGTGGTCCACTTCAACACTGAGCCCTCCAAATCCTTAAAATTAAAGGAGATGCATCCTTAATTTGAAGGACCGCTCCTTTAAAGGAAAATTACAGAAAATACAATGAAATTAAGTCAGAGGCAACAAATGTAGAAACACAGTCGCAGAAGCAACGGTATTTAATTCAAATGAACATTTCTGAATACTTTGATATTTGATAAAGATTTCTTTTTCTTTATGAAGTTTAAATAATTCATAACTCTCAATATATTGTTTGTTTGCTATCTAAGAGTTCATGTCTCTTAAATTATTGTAGAAATCACATACAATTATCTCCTTTATGTGGAAACTATATAGTTTCCACATAAAGGAGTCCAGCTATAGCTGAAAACCCGCACTTCGCTACTGAGAACATTCAAATTAAATACAACGGTCAATGTATGCAATTAATGAAATATATATATATATATATGTGACATTATAAGTTGAATCTTGACATTATAAGTTGAATCTCGTCTATTTCTATAATTCGGGTCTCACATCTGTTAAGAGAGGACCCTTTCTCTCAGGAATAGCCCACCCAAAAGCAAGTGAACATCTGCAAATTCCAATGGGGAAAATAACACAATAAATTCTTTTCAGTTGATAGGATTATTAGCCATGCCGCCCAGAAGGAGTAACCCAAACCCCGTCTCTAGTCATCTAAAATCCGCAGTTCACAATATCTCAGAGATAATGGCTGCAGGTGCCAGAGATAAAGGATCAAAGTGTCAAACAATATAAAGATAAAGCGCACCCAATGTGCCTCTTATAGTAGTATACCACCCACGAAAAACATCTGTGTTCATGTAAACAGTCGCTGACTTTGGTACAGCCCCTGACTAAGAGAGCAGGATTAGTCTGTTGTGAGCTGTGTATGTGAAAAGACTTGTATGTTCAGCGTCATGCTAGAAGGGCGCTCTGATATCCGCTCCCAAATGTTATGAAATAAAGAACTGCAATTTTATAGAACTCTGCCTCGTCTTGCTTATTGTGTGTGTTATGGAATCAGGGGTGAAATGTCACAAGTCGACAGGATAGTTACTTTGCGAAGGAAACCTAATGGATTTTAATAAGAAGAAATCAAATTGATTAAATGGACTTATATGCATTTTTAAAGCAATAGAAGACAAAAGGACAAACATGGCGGACGAGCCTTGCTTCCCAATTCCCCACACCGAACCGAGCAGGGTATCATGTGTCACCCACGTTACGAAGGAAGAGAATGCGGGGATAACTCACTGATAATATAGTTGAAAGATAGTTTCGTTTTTTAGAAGATGGAAGTTCTGAAGAGAACAAGAAAAGCTCAGAGGGGCTCTGTTTCTCGACTAATTAAACAATTCGAAGAAATTCAACAACAGCCAGGATATAAAAGTAAATTACATGCACTAAAGGATCAACTGGAAATGAAGCGGCAAGAATTATATGATTTGGATAAAAACGTTGCAAGCATGATAACGGAAGAAGGAGAACTAGATACGGATATGGAAAGCTCAGAGACCTACCAAACTAAAATACTTGAAACCATACATAGGATTATTGAAATAACACAAGAGAAGGAAATCCTGGAAGACAAATCAACTGACAATCTCTCTACTAAAGATACGAAACCCATCACCGCAAAATTGCCAAAAAGAACTAAAAAATTTCACGGAGACATAACCACTTGGATGTCGTTTTGGCAAACATTTGAATCCACCATCAACAACCGGAAAGAATTATCCCGAGTGGAAAAATTAAATTATTTAATCTCTCTTTTGGATGGAGAGGCAGCCAAAACAATAGCCGGATTCGCAGTGACAGCTGAAAACTACCCGGATATAATACAAATATTAAGAAGAGATACGAGAATACCGATAGAACTATTGATCACCACATTCAAAAATATTAGCCATCCGCCCGATAAAAGATTCCAACGACCTTCCCGCCCTGAGAACAAGCATCACGGAATTATATACACACCTACGCAGCTTAAAGAACTTAGAAGTGAACCAGGACAATGAAGTAATAAATGCAAAGATCAGGACTATTTTCCCAGAGGAAATTCTCCTATTATACGAGAGAAGCAAAGGGCAGAAAAATCGAAAAACCGAAGAAATGCTGGATTTTATAGATGAGGAACTAAGAATTCGAGAAAATCTAAAACCTCCGACGTTCCTGAACCCAACTGCTGAGGTTTTTAAACCAAGAATGTTTTGACGCAAAACTGGAAGAAGCCACCTCGTTATTCCCCGAGAGCTGAAGAAAATGGAACGAGACCTTGGAGTCAGACTACACCTAACAACTACACACCTAATAACTACTCATCCCCACGACCGCCACAATTAAATAGATTATCAACTCGAGATAATACACAAAGGTTATGTTACAGATGCGGAAAGGCCGGACATTTGGCGAGGATGTGCAGATCCGCCTGACATCTAATGACACCTCCCAGGCAACGGACAGTCAACCACCATAGTGATGATAACGGACAATTCTTAAAGACTATGTTGCGAGTATCAACAGTAAGAACTTTCCGTGTTTATTGGATACCGGTTCAAATGTGACAATCATGCCAAAATCTTGGCTACCTGGACTTACCTATAAAGAAAGACCCATGGAACCGCAAACAGTGCAACAAACGCAAGGTAAGATTATTATTGTTAAAATTATCAGTGTAGAAGCTACGATAGGTGATCTAACCAAAACTATTGAAGTGTATGTTATAGATACCCATTTGAATTACATCTTATTATCTTTGCCACATATGAAATTATTTAACTTGAATATAAATTAAGTGATTGTAGTGTATATCAGGATAATCTAGATATTACTCTTAACAAATTATCGAGTTGTTATCATAATGTTTCATATCATCTCAATTCTAATATAAAAAATAATAATAATAACCATGAGAGTCAGGAGGATGTCGAGAGTACCATATTCATAGAGACGAAATATTTTTATAATTCTAATAAAATTGTAGATAACCAATCTAATCCAAGTAAGGAGTAACTGAAAATTCTAATGATATGATTGGTGCTAAAAAGTATTATAGTTCTGTTATAAGTGAGTGTGATGATATATGTAAGTCGAGTAAATTGATAAATGAATATCCTGATGAAAATAACTGTGCTAAATTTTATTATGGTCGTATTGAAAATAATTGTGATGATATGTAAGTCGAGTAAATTGATAAATGAATATCCTGATGATAATAACTGTACTAAATTAGATTATGGTCGTATTGAAAATAATTGTGATGAATAATGCTAACGAATGGCAATGGAGAACATGAGCATCCAAAAACGTCTATGCAAATCAGGAAGACACTTGATTTGACCGAAGACTCTAAGACTCAGAATGCCATTCAGGATAAATTACCTGAATTTGCGAACATGAGTCTACCGTCGGAGCTCATTCCTCTATTGTCATCGTTATTGGTATATTTGCTTAAAAGTAATATGGTATTGGGAGAGTGAATATGGAACCTGCTAAAAATTTTTAAGACGTCAGAATTACCTGTAGCATTGAGGCCTTATAGAGCGTGCGAGGAGTAACAGTTGAACCCTGACCCCCCAACAGAAGTAGGTCAAACGACGAGTAGTGTTTTAGATGGGGAGGAAAGAGCGAGTCCCCGATTCCTTTGAGTGTGTAAAAAGAGACGAATATAAGTTACCTTAACCAAACTAGCTGAAGTTGTCAGAATTATTTTATTATTTTTTAATTATGAAGTTAAGAGAAAAATGGAAGGAGGAAATTTGTACCTTTCAGTAGAATCTTAAATTCATTTAAATAGGACAGGCTTATTCAAAGACAAGCTATCATGAGAAATTAATACTCTGATTAGCAGATGTCATCATAAGTCAGAAACCACAAGCTAGGTTTGAAGGATAAGGTAATGCAGAAATTGAGCTTGAGAGAGATGAATACTGAAGGGTAAAAGGACTAATTTTCGCTCAATGTAGAGATCTCGGAGAGTATAGGAAAGAGATCTTGAGGTTAAGAAAAATAGAAATTATTCCCCTGTATTAAAGAATATAGTGAATTAAAAAAACTGAGAGAATTTAAGTGGAATGAAAGAGATGAATAATCTAAAATTGTAAAAAGCATTGTGTTCATATGATATATTTGTGTCTTAGTAAGGATTTATTATATTATATCACCTGTTATTTCTTTTTCATTATTACGCACTATTATCATATTATCTATTTTATGATCATACTGGCATTATTTTGAATGTATAAATAGTAATTATTATCCGAGTAAACCAGTGCTCTAGAAGTGTAAATAGTATTGAGTTATATTTTTCTGAATTGAACTAATTTAGTGCGTGATTGTCAATATGTTTTCCTATTTAATTAATGTTGAGTTACGTTTACCTGAATTGAAGTATTTAATGTATCATTTCTGTGTATTGATTTAGCATTGATTTACAAGTATCAGAATTGAATTGTTTTTGTGTATGATTTCATGTAGATTACTATTGAATTAGAACTGATTTTCGGTATAATGTATCTGCATGGAGATTCAATTAAGCCATATCCATTACCATTTCTATGTTATTCTTTTCATGGCTATACCATTATATTATCTTATACCTATTATTTTATTCATAATTATTACCAGACTATTGATGTATTTGCAGAGAGATTCAATTATGCCATATCACTTGCCATTTCTATGTTATTATTTTCATGGCTATACTAGTATATTACCTTATTATTTTATTCTCCCACTAATATTGTTATAATTATGTACTTTTTAATTACTATTAGACTATTGTTGTAATTGTGCACCTATTAATTTGAGGACAAGTAATTGTATTGTTATGGTATTGACACGATGACTGGAGATGGAGGAATTTAGATAGGTGGAGAACTTCCCCAGAGGGACGGAAAGATTTATAATTCCAGCTAACGTATGTCGATATAAAGAGCTTGATACTGCAGATCAAGAGTTTATATCGATTATGACTTAACTTTAAAAAATTGAAGTAGTAAAACTTATAATGTTGATCTTGCAAAGTGAATTAGGTGAGGTCCCAACATACTCACACTCAGGTGTCTCTCACCCTATGCAGGCATAGGATGATAGCCTCTTGGGAGGGGGGATGTGACATTATAAGTTGAATCTTGACATTATAAGTTGAATCTCGTCTATTTCTATAATTCGGGTCTCACATCTGTTAAGAGAGGACCCTTTCTCTCAGGAATAGCCCACCCAAAAGCAAGTGAACATCTGCAAATTCCAGTGGGGAAAATAACACAATAAATTCTTTTCAGTTGATAGGATTATTAGCCATGCCGCCCAGAAGGAGTAACCCAAACCCCGTCTCTAGTCATCTAAAATCCGCAGTTCACAATATCTCAGAGATAATGGCTGCAGGTGCCAGGATAAAGGATCAAAAGTGTCAAACAATATCATAAAGATAAAGCGCACCCAATGTGCCTCTTATAGTAGTATACCACCCACGAAAAACATCTGTGTTCATGTAAACAGTCGCTGACTTTGGTACAGCCCCTGACTAAGAGAGCAGGATTATTCTGTTGTCTGGCTGTGTATGTGAAAAGATCTTGTATGTTCATCGTCATGATAAGGGCGCTCTGATATCCGTTCCCACTACTGTGAAATAAAGAACTGCAATTTTATAGACTCTGCCTCTCTTGCTTAATGTGTGTGTTATTGAATCAGTGGTGAAATGTCACATATATATATATATAGATTATATATATTATATATAATATATATATATAGTATAATATTATATATAATATATATAATAAATACGACGATCAATGTATACAATTGATGTAAAAAAACAAATATATATTTATAAAAAAAAAAATCATAAGAGATATTTTTATAGACAAAATAATGTAGAAGAAAATATTCAAATTAAATCTAATAGGACATACTAAAGAATATAGTACAGTTTGAAGAAAATATCTTTTACTGTGTTTTAATATTTTTTTTTGGATAATGTCCAATTGTCTGCCGCATTAGCAAGAAAAAAAATTATTTTTTTGTCTATTTCATTGCCATGGACGGGAGGATAAATTTATTTAAAGTACCAGAAAAGGAAATCACGTGATCAGCATTTAATAAATTACATTCTAAAATTTAATAATCACCAAAATCAGAAAATGAGGTAAAGATTCGAAAAAGATTTCATTTTAAAGGAATTTTTATGATCTTCTTGTGATATAAATTTTATAACCCTCAATTAGTATTTCTAACTGTTAAACTATTAACTAAAACAGCTTAAAAATTAATTTAAAAAAATCTAAGAAGAATTTTTCAAAATCTTTCTTATTGCACCCCTACACTATAAGAAGAATCGCCATGCAAGATTTCAGCCCTTTAAGTCCAGCGGTTTGGTCTGTGCGTTGTATGTCAGTCAGTCAATCAATCAGTCAGTGAGTCATTCAGTTACGGAACTGTGTTTATGTATATAGATTGCCTCCTATATTGGAGAACTAGATTATTTTCAACTGGTTCTAGGGGATTGTCAAAAACTAAATGAATAGTTGCAACTCTTTGCGAGGAGCTATTTTCAGTCCTCGGTATGAGAAATATGAAAGTATATAAACTATCAAATGTAATATCAACGCGTTCTCGTTGTCTTAAGGAGCAGAAAAAAATCGTTTCACTACGGCTAGTTGCAACTGTTTTGCAACATTCTAGTGATCTTTGTATCGATAATAAGATGGTATATAAACAACAGCTATTTATACTTTCTAAATACAGTGGTACCTCGATATACGAGTGTCTCGACTTACGAGTTTTTCGAGATACGAGCATGCTCTCGGCAGAATTTTTTTGCTTCGAGTTACGAGCCAGCTTTAGATACCCCACCGCTAGTTTTGTGCAGTGAACGCCATGTTACATGCTCATTTTAAATGAGAACACGAGAAGCATATAATATTTACAACCTTTATGTGCAGTGATTATACAGTTGTATACATATTATTCTAAGACTACTATCCAGTCTTGAACCGAGAGATTACACTCAACATTATCATCGGGGCAGCTTGCTCTGCCCACACTTGAGTCACCCTCCTAAACTGAAAAGCGTCCAACCTCTCTCTCATGGTGCATAGACATTGGTGCAGAGTTCTCTGCCTGCAGACCCCCGACTCCTGTCATCACATTAGTCACGGTACATTAGACACGGTATTAGAACCACCCCATTCCCGCCCCCCAAGGTCCCTCAAGTTTCTTTGATCTGGTGTCTCCCCCGACCCCGCTCGACACATTTGACCCCCTGACCCCCCGCCCTTTCTTTGATGCTATGTAGTCGAACCAGCCAGAGGAGGCGATCCCCGCAATATACAGAGTACAGAGTGAACATAATCACTGGATTCCCCAAGGCACAGGCAGAGAACTCTGCACGCAATGTATATGCACCATCAGAGTAATAGCTTATTCTCTCCCCCACATTGGAACCCCCGTGACGTCTAGGGGATGGGATGACTTTGGTCACAAAATCTACGACTGAGATTTAATTATTCAGTTCAGCCTTTCTCCTCCTCTTCCATCAGCATATTCAAAACTGATGATGTCCAAGGTAAATGTTGTACATTACACTTAATAAAACAAGCTTATTGCAGTGCATTCTATTGTATTGCGTTTTTATACAATGTTCATCCGTTATAAGCGCATTTTCTTATTTAAAAACATGTAACAAAAAATTGCGGTGTTTTGGAGGAGCCCGGAACGAATTAATGGCATTTCCATTCATTTCAGTGGGGAAAATTGATTCGAGATACGAGTATTTCGAGTTACGATCTTCGTCATGGAACGAATTTAAACTCGTAACTCGAGGCACCACTGTATTTCGAATTTCTCAAACTTGCTGAACATTTTCCATCAGCAGTACGACAGTGTATATAAACAGTAGCTCTGTAATTTCACATCAAAAGAAGTCACCTGGTCTTGGGAGCAGAAGAATCGTTTTCCTTTTGTGACCGGTTGCATCTGTTTGGCAACACTCTGGTGGATCTTTGTAATCGATATAACAAGGTAGAAAAGCAGCACTATTGAGAACTTTCTAGCATTTCCAATTTCCTTTTAAACTCCTATGAAGTACAGTTACTTTGAATATATTCCCAGCATGGTTTATGAATTTCAGTGTCACAAAGAAGTCATCCCCAGAATCCGATAATTCTTTCTCGGTGAAAATTCAATTCCACTTAAGGCATGTTTAAAAGATGAAATGGCTATCGTGCCATCTGTGATCTCCGAAATTTCTAGCCGGGAGGAGTAGACGGCATTATCGAAAATGGAGAAGGGAAGGACACGGGCCATTAGTTCTGCATCCTCCAGTGGCCTTAGGGGAAACGAGCTAAATCACTTCCTCTGGAGAAGGAGGAAAGGAGTTTAGACTGCATTTTGGGTACTGAGGTCGTTGGAAACATTGCCGATGATAGATTTGATATTGTATGTTTGCATTTTATAAAATATATGCAATTTCCAGGGTATATATGTTTGTATACTGGATAACATTTCATTTCATCAGAATTATTATATACATATATATATATATATATATATATATATATATATATATATATATATATATTATATATAATATATATATATAACAGTTCCGTAACTGACTGACTCATTGACTGACTGACATACAACGCACAGACCAAACCGCTGAACCTAAAGGGCTGAAATTTTGCATGGCGATTCTTCTTATAGTGTAGGGGTGCACAAGGAGGATTTTTGAAAAAAAAACTAAAGTTTTTTTAAATTAAATTTTTAAGCTGTTTTAGTAACTTTTTTTAAGTTTGCATTTAAAATAATAATCCGAGGGTTATAAAATTTATATCACGAAGATAAATTTTTAGAATTTAATTTATTATATGCTGATAATGTGATTTCTTTTACTGGTACTTGTATCAATTGTATACATTATCGACGATCAATTGTATACATTGATCGTCGTACTTATTATGGATATATATATTTATTTTTTATGGTATTAATTGCGTGCATTGACCATTGTATTTAATTTGAATGTACTCCGTAGCGAAGTGCGGGTATTCAGCTGATATATATATATATATATATATATATATATATATATATATATATATATATATATGCATATATATATATATATGTATATATATACAGTCGAACCTCCATATATCGAACTTCCCTATATCGAAATATTCTATATATCGAACTCTTAGCAAATCTCTAGGTTCATTACATAGAAAAACTGTTTCTATATATCGAAAAAATCTCTTTATATCGAAATTTTTTTCGCGACATACATGGAGATTTTATTCCACTTTAGAATAAAATCTCCCAACTTTTAGCGTTTGAAACAATACTTCGTGGTCTTCAATTCGTGGAAAACGTCCCTGATGAAGTTTTTAATGGACTGAATAAATGCGAGCATTTGTTTGATGACCGTTACGCAAAACTGGCTGTTCTGCAAGATATTCGTAGTTTTTTTTTTTAAAGAATGTCATTTTGATCACTGTAACCACTAACTGGATTATTGTTTTTTTTAAAGGTATATAGTACTTAATAAATCTTTCACATTAATTTATTTTTTAGTTATTAACTTTCATTTAATGTGATTCGTATATAAATTGGAAATGGAGTTTCGTATACGAAAATTAGCTTTAATTTTAATGTTTTAGGAGAATTATGATAAAACTAAGATCAATTCTATATATCGAAATTTCTATATATCGAATTATTTTCCGGCATTTTGCTATTTCGATATATGGAGGTTCGACTGTATATATATATATATATATATATATATATATATATATATATAGATATATATACATACTATATATATATAATATATATATATATATACATATATATATACATATATATATATACAATGTATATATACACATACATATATATATACACATGATATATATACACATACTATATATAGATATATATATATATATATATATAATATATATATATATCATACATATATACATATATATAGATATATATATACATACTATATATATATATATATATATAGATATATATACATACATATATATATATATATAGATATACTATATATATAGATATATATCTACATATATTATATATACATATATATATATACTATATACATACATATATATGATATATAAACTAATATATTATACTATACATACATACATATATATATATATATATATATATAGATATATATATATATAGATAGTGTGTGAGAGAGAGAGGAGAGAGATGTAGATAAATACAAAAAATAAAAATAATATTGCAGTACGAACCCAATATTGTTGGTTTAAAAAATTATGCAGTATTCATCAGTAAAGACGGGGGAAATTCATGATATGTGTTCTATGAATTATTTCTATGTAAAGCTCCGCATACTATAATATTTTGAGAATTCCAATTTTAAATGTCATGGTCATTTATTTTAACGAATTAACACTATCTTTGCTTTAACGCGTGAGGCACTTTTTCCTGACGATAATCACTCATTCACACCACAAATTTGCTGGCTTCATTATACTATGAGTAGCACCATGCAGGTGACAACGTTGCTATGTAGGAGGAGGCATCCAAGCCTTGTCCGGGAATTCGAACCCGAGGCTACTTTGAAGGAGCTTGGCGACACTAACCACTATATGGCCATACCAGATAATTAAAAGATAATAGAAACTTATAGATTCTCTTTCTCTGCAGTAGAGTATACAACGTATATGGAAAAAAGTGGTATGCTGGCAGTATTTCTACATAAGTACAGACTTTTTCTTCTTTGACTACTAGTGAAGAATTCAATTGCTATCGAGCAACAATTCTGATGAGGTTTTTTAAATAACCGAAAAGAGTGTTTAGTATTTCTTCCAGGCGGCAACTTATAAAATATGGACCTTAAGAAGGTAAGTTGGGGAGTCTTAAAATTAAAGTGAAAAATTATAAATCATGTCCTGAAGTATGTGGAATGGGGTCTTAAAATTTAGATGCGCGTAAGACCGTAAGAATGCCAATAAATGAGTTTCCCTCAGCATTTATATGGAAGATTTCTTTTTAAATTATAGTTCCATTTGATATGGTTTGAAGAAATAACTACTCTGAATAATGAAATTTTACAAACATTTTACATGAATGAGCTATTTATATTTCTGCTTTTAATGCCTTTATTGCTCCATAAGTTGGTTATTATTTGAATTGAAATATGATTTGTGGTAAATATGAATGAAGATTGAGTGGATATGAAAACAAACTTAATGTATTAAACTTCAGTTCTTCTGGTCAAAAAAGAAATAAGTAGGATAAACAGAGATCAGTGATAAGATCTCAGGAAAAAAAACAAAATCTCCTCTCTAGTTGCGAGTTAATTTTATGTGGTAATTAAATTTTATTCTAGAACTTTGAATCAGTCCATTCATACCCATACCACAAATTTGCCATTCAACGTAAACACACAATATCCAGAACACTTGCGACCGAAACATGGAAATTTACTTTGAAATAGGAAAGACATTTACTTTGAGTCCCAAATTTTACAGATATATGGTCTGAGGGTTTCATATATCCCAAAGTTTTTTTCTACAATTGACTGACTGTTTGTTCATTATTTTGCATTGAGTTTAACTGTGAAATGGTTTGCTATCTACTACGAAAAATTGGGAGTGCATATGAAAAATTATTAGATTGTGGGAACTTAGCCAGTTTGAGGGATGTCAATATATAAAGTCTACTACTTGTTAATGGTACGAATGCTCATAGAACCAGACTTTTATATTATGCAATTCAATAACTTTTATTTCCTTTTACTAAAATAGATTGTGTGATAACTAAGTCTTTCTTCTACGTTTGATCACTTTGATGCAAGTTGATACATAGTACTATTTGTTAAACGGTATGAAAACTTAATTGACTCAGTCTTAGTTACGAGTTTACACTTTTACACCATAGTACTCAATGCTTTCATACAAGTCTCTAGTTCTTTTATGAAAGTACGAAAGACTTTTCTTTAATAAACTGGAATTGATTTTTCACTCGATAGTGATAAAATTATTTACAGTGACTCCCCCCCAAAATGGCCACTTTTTCCTACCTTTTTCCACCACTGGCCGCCATAAATAAGTTCACACCTATTCGACAGCCACCTCTCAAAACGGCCACTCTTTTTCGGAACCATGACTAGCCGCCATAAAAAAGTTCATACCTATTCCACGGCCACTTTTTTTCGGAACCATCATGACTGGCCGCCATAGAAAAGTTTCGCAGTATTCATTTCAAAATACAGTCGAACCTCCATATATCGAACTTCCCCATATCGAAATTTTCTATATATCGAACTCTTAGCAAATCTCCGTGTTCATTACATAGAAAAACTGTTTCTATACATCGAAAAAATCTCTATATATCGAAATTTTTTTTCACGACATATTTGGAGATTTTATTCCACTTTAGAATAAAATCGCCCAATTTTTGGCGTTTGGAACAATACGTCGTGGACTTCAATTCGTGGAAAATGTCCCTGATGAAGTTTTTATTGGACTGAATAAATGCGAGCATTTCTTTGATGAACTTTCCGCAAAATTGGCTGTTGAGCAAGATATTCGTATTTTTTTTTTAAAAATAATGTAACTTTGATCACTGCAACCACTGTCTAGATTGGTTTTTTTAAAGGTATATAGTACTCAATAAATCGTTCATATTAATTCATTTTTTAGTTATTGACTTTCATTTAATGTGATTCGCATATAAATTAGAATTGGAGTTTCGTATACCAAAATTAGCTATAATTTTAATGTTTTAGGATAATTATGGTAAAACTAAGATCAATTCTATACATCGAAATTTCTATATATCGAATTTTTTTCCGGCATTTTGCTACTTCGATATATGGAGGTTCGACTGTATTTACTCTGTGGAGTAAAGGGAAAAGTGCAAACTATAATGCACATGCTGGAGTTTCCAGAATATACAAAAAGTCTTATTTTTTTTATTTGTCAGAGAATGTTAAATGGCTTACGTGCGTACGAATAAATGGAAATCATATGAATTTTTGTTAAATTTAATCTGGCGTTAAAAATTGTACGCTGTTTCATACTGTTTGGGCAACACACATTGTCTACTTCAATATTGATTTCATTTCTTCTTGTCACCACAAATATGAATTAGCATGTTCGCAAATATCACTTATTGAGGATCATATTACAACATTAATTTATCACTGAAAATTTTCCATCCTTTGGCGCCGAATCCATTAGTGGAAAAAAATCCCAGAATCTGCAATTTTTTTCTTTTTTCTCTGAACAGGAAACCTTCCGCTTCCATCCGCTCCGTTCCATCGGATACGAGCAGACGATTTCCTGCTTGGAATGGGCGCTCTCTCTCCTCCCTCGAAAGCTTCCAAACTTCTCTCTGCCTCCTCTTATCTAGCCGCCCTCGGCACACCGAAAAGCCTTTGTTGTTGCCGACAATCGAGTTCGAAACTTCGTTTTCTGAATATATTTTCTGAAACAACTGCTGATATGGAGGCAAGTTTTCACCCTTTTCCTGAATTATGTTGATAATTTAGTTTCCCCACCGTTAATAACGAAAACCGAGGAAGAGGGGTCTAAAACAATGATATCTGCACAGTCTGGGGGTATCGGTTATGTTTGGAACAACGTGATAGCTAATATTTGACAACTTTAAGTTTTTTTTTGTTGTTGTTGCTGGCCTTTCTACCTGTCCCTCACGCTTAAACTTTTAAGTTTTCTGCTTCTAAAGTTATCTAAGTAAACAAATAAATGAAAATTTAATGGTCTTGTTTTGGTTCGAATTTCCCAAACCGTCTAAGGTCTAGTTTTGAAAATGATTATGCTCAAAAAACCATTGTCTTAATGCAGCATGTCGGAATTTATCTAGCTCACCATATATGAGCAAAATTAAATACTTTCACGTAAGTTATTTTCTCTGCGAACTCGTATGGTCTCCGTTTCGCACTGGGAAATAAACTTGTGATCTCATAATATAATGATCTTGTTTTAATGCTGTAAGAATCATGCGCAGAATTTCTGTTAGAGGTAGTCAAACTTTTAAAGTGTCCTGTTTTTATGCTGGGTGGATACATTTGGAAGCAAAAGTAACGTGTGGAATTTTTTAGAAAACAGGTAACAGATCTCAACGCTTCTGAAATCGAACATCAGTGCTCATATTACATCTGCGCCGTTTTCAGCTCCATAAATTTCGAAAATATATGAAAATTACGCAGAAAGGTGTATTTGGCAAGGAACATGTTAAAAAAAATCATTGCTCATATTACATCTGTGCCATTTTCAGCTCAATAAATTTCGTAAATTTATGAAAATAACACAGAAAGTATGTGAATTTGGCACAGAATATGTTAAAAAAAATTAGGGCTCATATTACATCTGTGCCGTTTTCAGCTCAATAAATTTCGAAAATTTATGAAATTAACACAGAAAGTATGTGCATTTGGCCGATATGTTAAAAAGAAATCCAATATTTACTAATCACTGTAAACTTTTTTCAAAGAATCACCCTTTTACATTCCCTTATTGCAGTTCTTCCTACACCCTAGTGTGAACTTATCGAAAAGTCATCGATATCTGAAATCTATTTATTATTTTGTGAACTTATCGAAAAGTCATCGATCTCTGAAATCTATTTATTATTTTTGTTTCATTATCTTTCATTCTTAAATATAAATAGCTTTTAAATTAATCGGAGGGTATTTTTTTTAACATCAACTCATGAAGTGACTTGGAATAATAGCCCAAAATTCAAGAGCTATGTGTTTTTAAAATCAAGATTGTAAAGTTCTATAATATCTATAAAATATATTTTGGACTAATAAAAAAATATGACAGCGTACTTTACAACAGTATTTCTCACGTTTTATTTAATTAATATGGGGTCATATTGATAATCCTTATTTTCGCCAAAGCTTTTATAGCTTCCGAAATTATTGATTTCCATTTCTCGACAAATACAAATAATGTTTAAAAGTATTGTTCTACGGGAAAATACTATGTTTTACTACACATGGGGATCTCTCGTTTCAGGACTTAACTAATTAAAGAATATATTAGTGATATTTATAGCATAAAAGTGTTATCGAATACAAGTATGGGGATGCTGATCCCAAAATCTATCGCCATAATCCATCTTTAGAAACAAAACTATCTAATGAAGGTTTTAAAACTTTGTTAATTGATTTTCAGTTATTGTGAATAAAAGTGGACTTTAAATAATTCATGAACTTTAAATAATTCATAGTCTTTATTCCTAGGGCATAAATAGAGGACTTTAATCCTGCATTATCCACTGTTACTGAACTATTACATTATGTGTCACATTCGGTTAAGTAACTTTTGTAAATAGGACCATAATATATGTATCATATTAAAAGATTATTAAACGTTTAAAGAAATAATCACTGTTTTTCTAGAAATAAATGGTATATAAATCCTGTGAAAAGTGTAAACTTTCTATTTTTCCATTCTATTCTGTAGTCTTTCCTAGACCAAATAAAAATAAAATCTTCAAAATTAAGCTAAACTATATTTATGATTTATTATAATTTTTATTCCAAATTACAAAACTTTCTATGTTCATTATTATTATTATTATTATTATTTTGTACGACCACATATTTTTCTAAGATAGTTCAAAGTTAGTTTTTCAATGCATTAAATTTAAGGATATTTTATACGTTTAACTGCCTAAATATAAATTGACTTAAATTATATGTTTTTTATGCTTATGCTTTTGGATGGCAACCATGCATCATCTAACTTGTATAGATGGGCTTATAATTATTTATTTTCTATTTTTTCCCTTAGAAGCTTATTATTAGTTTCATGATAAATTTACAAAGCGTACTTTCCATAATATAGCTACAGCAAAATTTTAAAGCTCTCCCGAGCTAAAGTTGTTATATTCCACAAACTGTTCATGTATCATTAAAAGAAAAATGAATGAAAAATGGTGTAGAAAATTTTGAAACTTTGAATTTTTTTGTGAAGGAAATCCTGTATAGATACATGTGTAAGATAAAAAAAAAGCAAGATTTTGCTCAATATTTATTTATTTATTTTTTTAAATGCTGTAAATATTTTTAAATCTAATTATTCAGAAGTTCCAAAGTTACCATCCAAAGTTTTCCACTATTGCTGCTCAACAAGATGTATCTCTTTAAAACGCAAAGAATTTGATTTCATTCATTGAATATAAACGCATTTGATAGCTTAAAACGGCTTAGGATTTTTCTTCCGTAAGGCTAAATGCGATATGCAACTAAATATCAATTTGCAGTCCGTGGACCACCGAAAAACTGGCAAAGATAAAAAATATAGGGTTTGACAGATCCAAAAAGCAACTTTGGAGTTTTATGTTATAACAACACATAAGAACTTCAGCTTCTTTTCCTAAAAGAATGTTAATTTTGTTACAAAATTTATCTGAAACTGATTCTGTTTTGTACTTTTATTACATTATAAAGAAAATCAACGAAATTTTTCAATAACTTGGATTTAAAAGATACTCTTTTAAATGAAAAAATATCTACATAAAGGATATAATTTCTATGTTGGGAACAATAGACATTAGGCAAAAATTAAATATATACAAAAATTGATTTGGGATAACAGAAAAGCATTTTTGTTGATGTCGTCTAAAAAGCAGACATCGTATTCCAAAAATTAAATTCCTAATGAAAAATGGATAAAAATTTAAGTACATTCAAAAATGTTCATTCAAAATACTTCATTTCAGCCTTTCAAGTTGCATGGCATTTACGGTCTAATACTTAAAGTTCGTTTTTCAGATCAGTAAACTCACATAACATAAGTTATTTAACACACTTGTTTCGATAACACATTTGCGAAAACTCAGCAGTATTTTAACTCACTTACATCCGCGTTCAAAAACACGGATAGTGGTTTGTTTAACTCACCCCTCACAATAACCCACTTATTCCGACGACTGACCGACTTTTTTTTCTGTGCGTGTAATGTCCTCAGTCTTTATAAAACCTGACGTGTAGAGCTATATAATTGTAAAATTATTAGGAAAATATAAAATTAGGAAGTTTCCGTACTCTCAGAGCTGTTGTAGGGTTTTATGGAGTAATGTAAATTGTTGTCAAAGACAGCTTCTTTCCACTTTGCATTTGTGGCCCAACGGTGGTTTGGAAGATTAAAATGATAAAGTGACATTAAAGATGGAAAATTAGGTTAATGCTCAGAGGCAAGCTTGTTCCAATTATTTTGAAAAGTTCATTCAAATACTTACATTTCCACACGATAAAGAAAGACGAAAGAAATAGGTCATGAATTGGCATAAAACAATTATGTTTTCCAGAAAATTTCGATAAACTATGCTAAACTTTTTGTTATTATATATTTTTATTATAAACGCAACAAATATGCATATAGTTTAATGTATAATATATAACGAATATGTATAAACCGATAATATTCTTGCTTTTCCGGGACGAATAATGAAGAAAATAATTTATCAAAGCTGTATGATTCCAAAATGGGCCACTGATCCAGGAGTTCGCTATCAGCTCATACGTCAAATAAAAATAGAAATGACGATGATAGAATATACCCAGGGTTTTAGAAACCAATGACTTAATAGTTTTAATGGTAAACACACATATCCGCGAATAGAGAGTTTCGAGTTCACTATTTGAGGCTTGCTGGATGTGTGTAAAAGACAAAAATGTTGAAGTCGAAAAGTTGGAGCGGATTGGTCATTATATTGTCAACCAAATAAAGCGGTGATCTACGGGAAATTTTTCTAACCGTGTTATTTTAGTGACGAATTATTATCCGACAAATATATCTTTGTGTGTATGAATGTGTGTGAGTGAGAGAGAGAGAGAGAGAGAGTTAGGGTGTTTGAGTGAGAAGAAAGTTTTTTCCCCAAAGTTTGATTAGTTTTTTTACAGACAATTAAGCGTCAATTTTTTTTTAAAAAAAAAAGCTAAATTTCGAATATTATTCATAAATTCTTCTTCCAGGTGCTGAAGATGTAATTTTGCAAATGTGTAGCTAGAAAAGTGCCATTAAAAAGTTACCCATAACTTAACAGAGAGAAAGATCGCCAAGGTCTCTGAAAAGAGCACCTACAGTGATTTCAGCTGGGGGTAATGGACCTCCAGCTTGCCCCCGTTGGGAGGGAATGTGGGCTTTTTGATGAAAATCGTGACATAGCGTGCCGATGGAATTCTCACCACATCTGTCCAGAAAGCAGAGCTTAGTTAGTAAATGCTCTAGTAGTTGCAATGGTTCTCTTGATTTAAACCAACCACCATCATCATATTTAGCCCGACAGCTCAGGGTGGACCAGGGCCTTTAATTGAAGATTCCTCCAGGACTGCCTATTTCTAGACTTGGTCTGCCAATTCCTCACTCCAATCACTCTAAAATATGAATCAACAAGGTCGGGCCATCTTAGTTTTGGCCTTCCTCTTTTCCGACTAGTAAAGGGCCTTGCAACAAAAATCGTTACTGGATTTTTTTCATTCATTCTAGCAATATGAGAGGCCAATTCATTCTTTTAATTTAAAATTTCTTTAATGTTATTGGGTTCTTTAAAAAAATCTATAGATTTCTGAATTTAAACGTCTCCGCCATAGGCCATTTTCTTTGATTTAAACCAACCATGGCCTATGTTATCGACAAATTTTAATTGGGCCGAATGACAGATATCAAGAGATAAATTAATTAAAGGTACAAAAGAGACTTACAATGGTGCAAGTTAGACATGGACGAAACAATAAGAGGACTGCCCAAAGTAGTCGCAGAAAAGTTACTGGAAATTTAGGAGTGAAATTCAAGAGCTGTTCCAGTTGTATTTTAAATGAGGACAGAATGTATTAATAAGAGATAGTTTTAGTTATCGCCGTAAGACTTTAAATTAGTGTTATGATTTGATGATAATTAGTGTTTTTAAAATAATAAGTTATATACGACGGGATAGTGAAGTTAGAAATGTTAGTGAAGTTTTGGTTGGTAGAAAATTGCTTGAAATAGCGAAAGATTAGTATGTTCGTCACTGAGCACGTAATTCAAATTTGAATATTGTAAGGTATACCCAAGATTCGATTCACAAGAATCGAACTTTTGAGTGAATGAATTAAAGAAGCTGCTTTAGACATGCTAATTTCGGCATACGCGCTTAGTATAAATACCACGCAGCGTCATTAATAAAAAAAGTTGTTAAGGTTGAAAAAGAAGGTGGTTAGGGTTGAAGAAGGCTGTTAAAATTGATAGATAAGCGATAGGGAGCTACGAGGTATGCAGCTCCAATACTATCCTGAGCTAGTGCATAGGGGGCCCAAAGTTTACGTGGCAGTACTGCTGGTTTGACTCTCTGCTAGGTTGTGAGTATTGAAAATATATTGTTCTTGAAAGCTGTATTTATATATTCCGTACAAGTAGTACGTATGCTTATTGCTGTAAAAGCCAATTATATATGTGCAGCGAATTCAATAAACATTGTTTAATGTATAAACTGTGTTTGCATCAAATTCAAATAGAGTGCCACTTCAAATTATATACAAATTATATACTCATCATAAAACCGAAGACAATCGGATATTTTAATTAAGAAAGATGGTTTCATTGTTACTCAGCATAATCATTTTTATTCCTTCTCCCCCAAACAGAAATTTCTCTAAAATAATCGTAAAACTAAGAGATGTGAAAAGACAGTACCGTCCGTACTGCGTCGTCCGCATTCTACTGTCTCTTCTATATTAATACAACACAAAGAGCCATCGATTTCCAAAATCTCTGAACAGCAGCTTGCGCTGTGTTATCCCGTACACCCAGATTCTGCCAATAAATCTCGTTTCTGACACAAACTTATTCTCGATAGTTCCCTGTACTTGGTTATGGATATCCCCCCTCCCAAAAATAAGAGGAGGGGGGTTGTTCGCACTCTAGAATGGTTAGAACCGTCTCCCCCTCCTGCTGCTACGACATTCAATCCGTGGCCATAAATTTTTGGGGCTTCGGACATGCTGCATGTTCGGAAATCGGATCGTGGACGGAGAGAAGGCATCTATCATGACGCCAGTTGGTTAGTTTGGGGGTGGGGATAGCTGAAATAACCCCCTCTCCCTCTCAGTATAATGGGATTAGAATTGCGATGAAAAAAATATTACACAAGAGATGTATGACGTAAGTGATGCGAAGAAATGCATTGTGGAAGGCAAAAGAGCAATTTAAATGAAGTAGGCTCCAAGATATAGAGACCTAGTAGGTTTTCTACCAACATTTGAGATTGCTATGCGAAGAAAAGTCTACTTAATATAAGCATATAGTTTATAGTTAAATTGTCGTCAAATTAAGTCCTTTTATTTATGTATATATAATATTTACTTACATTCATTCTCTGAAATGAAAGCTTTCTTTCGAATGCAGTTGTGTGCCTTTTTCCTAATTTTATATTTATGCTTCAAGGTTATAATTACTTATTTATTTACATTCATTTGCATACCTATATACGTAAATAAATACCCTAACTAAAATGAAAGGTCTCTTTCGAACACAGTTGTGAGCTTACTTCTGATTTATAGTTATGCAGGGACGTTATAATTACATATTTATTTACATTCCTTTGCATATATATAAATAAATATATATATATATATAGTACTACTACTAGTAGTAGTAGTAAAATACATAAGTAAAATACTTTTCATAAAATGAAATTTTTATTTCGACAACAATTGTGTCCTTATTCCTGATTTTACATTTATTTATGGAAGTCAGAGTTACATCTTTATTTGCATATCTATTTATTGTACAGATAAATACCGTCTTTGAAATGAAAGTTGAAATTGAATCGTATGAACAACACTGAATAATTTACAAAGGAGGCAGAATTCAGTTTTTGTTTGCTCTTCGGACCAAATTTTGTCAATTTAAGGGAATGACTATCTGAAGATCCTATTCATCCATTTTTAAGGAGGGAAATACGTTATAAAGATATATGAATGACTGAAAATTATCATATAAAACATTCTTTGATCTAAGGTTCTTTCTCTCTATATATCTATGATGCCCGGTATAAAGGGCTCAAATCAAAAACAGTGATTTTTAGATACTTCTTAGTATTGATAAAAAAATAATTGACTGGTATAAAAGGCTTAGGTCTATAAATTTTGTACACAATATTAAATTTCTTGTTTCATAATCAAATTTTCATTCCAGTCAAAAGATCTTTTTTTTTTCAATACTAACAAGCAGGGCCGCCCACAGACTTTACGGGGCCTGGGGCAAACTTCTGTTGGGGGAACCAAGAAAAATAAAAAATGGAAAGAGACGAAAAAACACATTCAAATGAAGTTACTCATACTTAAAATTTTATTACATGAATGATTAACATAATTATTATATTTCATTGCACTGTTCTCTTGTTATAATTTCTGAGGAAATCTAATAAATAAATTTAAAAAAAATTTTTTGGGACCCCTTGGAATTTTTTGGGGTCCGGGGCAAAGTGCCCCAGTTGCCACCCCCCCCCCCCCCTCTGGGCGTCCCTGCTAACAAGTATCCTGCTAACACTGTTTTTGACTTAAGCCCTTTATACCGGGCATCATAGATGTATAAAAGAAATTCTTTCACAACATGAAAATCTTGCACCAGTGTCTTAAACTTTTGAGTCCAGAAATTAGCTGCACTTTGTGACCCTCCTGTGATGATTTATGACGTATACCAATTTCTTAAGCTATTGTTGTTAAAATACAACCAAATGCGCAAAAGGGCGAGCATGAGGATTTAAAGCAGATTCGCTACTAATTACTAATATACCTTTATAATATGCTAGAGAATTTCAAAAAGAATTTTTTTTTCCTCTTAGAAAGGAAAGATTCAAGTGACAATAATTTCCCTGCGATGAACCTCACTCGATTTAAAAAAATAAGAATAATAGACAAAAGAGACTGTAAGAGAAAAAGGAATTTTACTGTTTTCTTGCACCAAATTGAAAGAAATAGCATTTGTATGACATTTTTAAAACAATTTATTATTAATTTTTATTTTTTTTTTAGCTGGTTTTTGCGGACACTTTGAATTAACGAGAAAAAGTTTCAACCTCGTTAAAAGCAAGTTCATTTATGTCTCGAAAAAAATATTCATTTAAATTATTAAGATAAGAAAAATTGTATGTATAGCGAATTACCCTCCCTAAAAGTTGGTGCTTTCTGGATTTAATTGAATTTTTAATGAAATAAATTTCAGTAAAGGAACTAATAAATGGCATTTCATGCTTTTTTGAATTAAAAAAATTTAGTTTTGTGGACACCCGGATTTAACGAGTAAAATTTTTCAGCTCGTTAATAGCGAGTTTTCATTATATTTCGAAAAAATTGGTTGTTTAAATTATTACGGAAAAGAAGGTTATATATGATTACTCTTTCTCAATGTTGATGCTTGAGAAACATTTGTGTCATTTTTTAAAAATTTGGTTTTTCCAAACACTCGGATTTAACGAGCAAAATCTTCGCACTCGTTAAAAGCGAGGTATTTTTTATATTTGGAAATTGTCATTTTTTAAAAATTTGGTTTTTCTAAACACTCGGATTTAACGAGCAAAATCTTCGCACTCGTTAAAAGCGAGGTATTTTTTATATTTGGAAAAAAAATCGTTTATTTAAAATATTAACACACACAAAAAAACAAAAAAAAATAAAATTGAATGCTCTATGCATTCAATTTTTAACGAATTAACCTCTCTAAAAAGTGTTGCTTGCCGAATTTGATTGAATAATTAATGAAATAAATTTCGGTAAATTATGCAGGAAGTATAAAAGAAAAAAAAATCAATATCCGGATAAATACAGCAATTTACAAGCTTGTATCTCCACATGGAACATTTCCTAAATATCTCTCTACTTCCTCCACTGCACATCCCGGGCTGTGCTTCGGCGCATTCTTCATTAACCTCCCTCTAGCAAAATATCGCTTTTTCGTCACACTGTTTGAGATAACACGGCAGCTTTTTTTTTATCAGTGTATCATTGTCGTACACTGTACAAACATCGCAACCCCGCATGAATGGGATGCGCGGAGGAAGGGTGCAACAATGATACACGGTGATATCAATATTGATTCACATGACTCACCGCTATGCTTCGGGAACTCTCTAAGCTAGGCCTTAGTTTTGAATGGCCCACACCGCGCTATGGGGGTGGGAGAGTAATTATATGAAACTGCGTTGTATGATATATTATGATTCCACGTTCTGATGCGTTTTTTAACGCTGGGATGAACCCGAAATGTTAGGGTTGTTTAATTCGTCGTGGTAATTTCCAGTCGTGTTTTTTAATTAAATCCTGTGGCAGTTACGTTTTTGCAGTCGTAAATCTATTAGGGTTTTAGTGCTCTAATCATTAATATGCATTTTGGACAATAACGTAAATGATTATTTAATCTTGAATGGTGTTATTAAACCCACAATATGTCTACTTTCAGTGTAGAAAATTCTTCATGAAACAAATGGCTTTGATCGAGAATAATATTCATTATTTTATTTTAACTTCTAGTAAAACTACATTTAAACATTTTAAAAAAATTCTTTATAATTTTATTTTATTTTGGTTTTTTAATTTCTGTTTTACAAGCATTGTGTTCCTATATTTATTACTTTTTAAAAACTGAACCTCCAAAAGATCTCTCTTACATTCCTAGTGGTGATTTATTATCATTCTTTGAGCTATCATTTTCTGTTCGATTGGTTTCATACATGAAGTTGGATTGCCTCTATCGTTTTACCCCTAAAGTGCAATATATAGCTACGCAAATTGTTAAAAATCCCGTGCTATATATTCACTGTAAAGATGAAATGCTGTTTCGGGCTTGTATTATGTATCTAAAGTGGAAGTATATCTAGAAGAGTAATAAAATAGATAGATCCAAACTGTCATATCCAAAACAGGTAAATCCACTACCCAGATACATTATACCCTGAAACATGTAGATTTTTTAACCTGATACAGCATATCATTTTTACAGTGTAGTTTCATTTACTTATGGGGTAGCTAATGATCATGATATACACACACATATATATATATATATATATATATATATATATATATATATATATATATATATATATATATATATATATATATATATATATATATATATATATACTGTCCGATTACGGAAGCAAGGTCCCTGGAAGCTGTTACGCATGCGCGAGAAAAGCTAGTCTACTTAGAAATTAGGGGAAAACGTCATATTTTCGGATGTGTTTGTTTATGAAATACGGAATGTATTTCAGACTGCTTTTTGTCCGCAATTTTAAAGTTATTTTTTAAAACTTTATTTTTGATCGAATATGTGAATAATAATTTCAAAATAATAAAAAGAAAGAAGCAAATCTATTTAAAAAATAGGAGTGTTATAGGAATGGATATTTTCGGATTACATCACAATCAAAATTATCTAAAGCTACGTTTTCGGTGGTTCTTTTCTTCTGACGTTTCCTCGGAGATTCAAATTTTGGAGTTTCTTCACACTTTGCTTCTCTGCGTATTCTTTTTACTCTGGACATTGATATCACGGTCATTTCACTAGCTCTCTTTAGAGATTGCGAAAGTGGAACAATAACATTTCCTTCTGGTGCTTCTTTCTCACACAATTTAATTACATTGTGTATTATACGTTTACAATCACTACGGAACGGCTTATTCCGAGCAGTTGTGTTGGGTAAAGGATCCATTAATTTTAATATAATAATCAAAATAACAAACGAGGTAAAAGCAAGCAAGCGCAGTTAGTAACCGATTCTAAAGAATGTCGAGAGAATACGAGACTTTTCCCCCTCCTTCCTCAGCAGCCTTACCTACAGCGTGAATAAAATCGTCTTGGCACTATGCCAACCGTGGTTCTTCATACTGTGGTCGGACAGTGTATATATATATATATATATATATATATATATATATATATATATATATAGAGAGAGAGAGGGGGGGGGGGAGGGAGACAGAGACAGATACCGATAATAAATTATGATTGTTTTCTGCGTGTGTTGATCTACAAACAGTGTTCGGCTCAATAGTTAATGGTTCACTAATTATTGTGTGTGTATTCATTATTAGACAATCAATAAGTTACAGAGAAAATAATCGCTCATGCGCTGTGTCATCGTCTAAATCATGGGTTCCCAAAGTGGGCGATACCGCCCCCCGGGGGCCCTGGAACGATCCAAGGGGGCGGTAGCACCTCTGGAGACATTTGGGGAGCGGTGAAGGCATAAAGATAGAAGACAAGACAATTCTAAAACATTCTAGGACACTTGACACAGAGTGTACGGGAAGACCTAGGTGGGAAACAATCATGTATTGTGAGACTTGTTAAGTATCTAGTGACTTAGTTTCTATATTTGGTCGTATTTACAGCCCTGAGCATCTTGGGCAGTACCCCTGAATCTATTTTTTGCACGAGGAAGCCTCCCATTTCCACGGAATTTTATCACTTGCGATCATTGATGATTCCGCCTAACAAATCTTCTTTAAAGTTTAAACTGGACCGCCTTAACTATATCCGGACCATATGGTTTTTGATATATATATATATATATATATATATATATATATATACAGGGTGAGTTTATTTATGTATATATATATATATATATATATATATATATCAATAAGTATTTGGACAACCATACAAATGACGATATCTGCGGTCCTGATATACGTCACGCCCTCCGCCGTTAAATATCGTGTAGGAAGCAGCATTGGCATTAGTCACATGCAAGGTACTATGGAGTGCAGAGTTATCTGATTTCGAAAAAGTTGTAATCGTCGGGTATCACAGAAATGGGCGATCCTTAATGGACTGTTACGCCTTTAGTTAGTTAGTTAAGGGGCATATCTAGCGAGCTGAATTACCCCAAATCGACAGTGACCTATTTGATTCAGCAGTGGCAGGTGTGCGGTGATTGTCAGGATGTGCCCCGAGTCGGTAGACCCACGAAACTGGGAGAAAGAGACTGACGGGTGCTGTCGAAGAGAAATTCGTAAGAACCGCACCCAACCGATGGCTCACTTACTCCTGGAGTACCAACATGCATGCGGGAGTGTTGTTTCGATGAATACCATCCGTAAGAAAGCAGACCTGCTTGGTTTTCATGGTCGTGCTGCCGCCCATAAGCCTTTGATCGCAAAGTCCAGCCGCGCTGCTCGGTTAATGTGGTGCAAAGCACGTCGTAAGGTGACCTTAGATCAGTGGAAACGGGTTCTCTGGAGCGACTAATCAAGGTTCACCCTCTACCGTTTGGATGCCATAGTCTGGGTCTGGCGTCTGCCTGGAGAACGCCTCCTGCCAGAATGCATTGTGCCTACAGTACAGTTCAGCGAAGGTGGAATCATGGTCTGGGGGTGTTTCTTCTGGTATGGACTGGGACCCTTGGTCTCAATTCATCGTAAGCTCAACGCCGACGCCTACTGCTGTATTTTGGATGACAGTGTGCTTCCTACGTTGTGGCAGTTTTACGGGTTGGACCCATATTACTTCCAGGTCGACAACGCCAGCTGCCATGATGCGAGGTCCACCATGGATTGGTATGGTGAAAATGAGGTTAATCGAATGGAATGGCCTGCCTAGATCTCAGACCTGAACCCTATCGAGAACATCTAGGACGAGTTGAATCGACGAATTGAGGGGTGCAACAACCGTCCAAAATCGGTGAAGGAACTTGCATGTGATTCTCCAAGCTGAGTGGAAGAAAATACCAGTAACCGTCTTACAACAACTTGTGGAAAGCATGCTCGGAGAGTTGAGGCTGTAATTGCTTCTCATGGATGATGTACCGAGTATCGAATAAGAATAAATTTTGATTTTCTTTTCTATCACAGGTGTCCAAATACTTATTGGTGTAATATATATATATATATATATATATATATATATATATATATATATATATATATATATATATATATATATATATATATATATATATATATCTATCTATCTATCTGTCTGTCTGTCTGTCTGTATGTATGTATGTATGTATGTATAGAATCGATTAAGTTGACTCGTAAATTATCAATTGTTTTCTAAGAACTCTAGCACTGAGTCAAAGAGTTTATAAAATTGATCCAAACAGGATATATATATATATATATATATATATATATATATATATATATATATATATATATATATATATATATATGAGTTCCGAATTATATATTGCTGATGTACAACTCCTTTACCATAATCCTTTTCCAAAATCAAAGGAGAGACAAGCGAGAACTTAAAGTTCTTTTTCTCTGATTATTTTCTGTATGGCTCACATATTAACTAGTCTCCAATTAAGTTTTGTGGATTTTTTTATTTTTTTATTCTTCCTTTTGTAATTTTTTTCTTTATTTAAGTGCAGAGTTAGAAGTGGAGAATACTGACATTTCGTGCACCTGCCGAAAATTTATAGTTACGCCATTCTATTTATATTTATCAAATAATCTGTGTTAATTGTAAAATAAGTTGTGCGTTAATAAGGAATAATTATTTAAAGAAGGGAAAATTAAATTAAGACTATTAACTCTTTTTTTAAAATTAATTCATTGCTTGAAAATATAGTTTTAAATTTTAGCGATGAAGGCATCAAGATTAATAGAACATTTTAAAAAGTACATGCTGATAAGGAAGATGAAACCTTATCTTATTTTAAAGCAATGAATTAAAAATTTCTGAGAAAGCCGACATTTGCAAAAGTCTTCTCAGTAGAATCCAAAGGTTTGTGACGATGGGTTACGTACTTCATGTAATATTTCTCTAATGACTGCTAAATCGGGAAAACCGCATACTATTAGGGAAGAACTAATTCTATAGGCTATAACTGAAGTAATACGCACTATTCTACACAAGCCAGCTTCTGAAATTACAAATCTAATTCGATTGAGCAATAATACGGTCCAAAGAAGAATTGATGAAATGGCTCAAGATGTTGAAGACTCATGTGAATACTGTATTTAAAATCATCCCAGTTCTCTATTCAGCTTGATGAGCCAACTTTGCCAGGAAATGAGGCCTTAATTTTAGCATACGTGCGATTAATACAAGAAGAAAAAATATGCTAAGATTTATTATTTGCAAAAAATTTTCAAACTGATACCAAGAGGGAATCAATATTTCATGCATTAAAAGATTTTTTCAAAGAAAAAGAAATTCCTCTCAGAGACATCTTATCTGTTGCTACTGATGGTGCTCCAGCGATGATAGGACGCTACAGGGGTTTTCTTGCATGCACTGCGTCATTCATCGGCAACATTTAGTTAACAAAAATCTGAATGAATGTCTGCATAAGTCATTGCAACATGTTGTTCAAGCAGTCAACAAAATCAGATGCAATGCATTGAATGACATATTGTTTGGACAACTTTGCATTGAAAACTATGCAGAATTCAATCGCTTGCTGCTTCATACAGAAGTTCGTTGGCTGTCAAAAGGTGCCTGTTTGGATAGATTTTATACTCTTTGACTCAGTGCTAGAGTTCTTAGAAAACAATATGATAATTTTCGAGTCAACTCAATAGATTCTAAAAATGGCATAGCCTATTTGACATACTTGTTTATTAAATTCAATGCCGCAAATCAAAAACTCCAAGGTGATGAGCTGAATTTAATAAAAACAAAACTGTGATTTCCGTTTTTGTGGCAAAACTTCTACTGTACAACAAAATTTTTGGAAGAGGGGAATTCAGTCAATTTCCACATTTATCAACAGTAGAAAAACATGATGAAGACTTGCTTATCTATTGTCAGCACTTTATGGCTCTCCATTCTGACTTCAACCAACGGTTTGAAGATATACTTAAAATGAACATATCTGATTGGGTTTTGGATCCTTTTTCAGGATCAAACTCAGAAGAATCTGTAAAACTACAAGAACTGATAGAAGTATCAACAAATGAAGAATTTAAATTTAAGCATAGCTATCAACAGTTCTGGTTGCAAAAAGAGATACTATCACTTTACCCTGGATTATGAGCTTTAGTCTACAAATATTTTTAATAGCGTTTCTTTCATCATATTTAGTGGAACGTTGGTTCAGTGTGGTCACAAATCTGTGAACTAAAAGCAGAAACCAACTGCAAATTACTGATAGCGGTGATTTAAGAATGCTTCTGACTAAAATAGAGCCGAATACAAATAAATTGATTGCTATGCACCAAGTTCACACTTCACATTAGTCTTACTGTTATTTGTAATTTTTATTATATGATTATTATCCTTCGCCATCTTAATTTTTGGTGTGTAATTCGAATGTAGCTATGGTTGATTTTAAGGGATAATTTTATAATTTCAAGCTTCAAGGTGTCTTATTAACAACAACATATTTCTTTACTATGTTCTATATAGGTAGAAAAACAGATACATAAAAGGCCGAAAATTTGTTATTGTATCTTTGTTTACTCGCATAAAATGGTAAACTTCCAGGGGGGCGGTGAGTGATTTTTTCTCTGAAAAGGGGGCGGTAGGTCAAATAAGTTTGGGAACCCCTGGTCTAAATGAATCAAAAGTATACAAACATGTTTCTGATTAGATTTTTCATAAGTTGTATCGCAAATAATAATCAGTGTCACAAAATAATAATCCATATATATTTGAACTGTATAATCCCAGTGTTTATTCACTGATTCGATGTGGAAATATTAAAAAATAAATATATGAGTTCACCACAGCATGCAATTCATTCTACCAAAAGCTAACTGGACGAAGCACACTGCTGCTATTTCATGATAATTAAAATATGGAAAGGTGTCGTAGAGCTAGTAAATAGCTGGATTAAACACAATAAGAAATCAAGCTTTTAGAGTTATTGGTGAATGAAATATTAACAATTTGAAGTTCCATCTTGAAATATTAAGATCTGGATGTGTCACTTCGTCAGATCTACTCAAAATTATCTAAATGAGCTTAATGGAATCAGTGATTTTTCATTGTCCCTCTCTCAATAATTTTTGTTCGTGTTTTGTCATATTATGATTTTAAACCAACACTAATTTTAAATTTTGTTGTCATGTGTATCAGAGCAAACAAAGGGAAATTGAAAACGAAATATATTAACTTAGATGAATCAGTCCTTCTCCATTGTCCCTCTCTCAATAATTTTTGTTTCTGTTTTCTCATATTATGATTTTAAACTAATATTAATTTTAAATTTTGTTGTCATGTGTATCAGGACAACAGAATGAAATTGAAAACGAAATACATAAGCTTAAGTAAATCAGTCTTTCTTCATTGTCCCTCTCTCAATAATTTTTGTTCGTGTTTTGTCATATTATGATTTTAAACCAACATTAATTTTAATTTTTGTTGTCTTGTGTATCAGGGCAAACAAAAGGAAATTGAAAACGAAATAAATGAGCTTAAATGAATCAGTCCTTCATTGTCCCTCTCGCAATAATTTTTTTTGTCATATTGTGATTTTAAACCAACACTAATTTTAAATTTTGCTGTCCTGTGTATCAGGACAAACAAAATGAAATTGATAACGAAATATTAAGGGAAGTTGTCAATCTTTGAAAATCCAAAATATTCAATATAAGTGAAAATATATATCGTAATTAATTACTCTTCTCAAAAGATATATCATGTTAAAAAAATAACAAACTAAAGTGCCCGTGTGTCTTTCGCAGTTCCTTTATCCCCTTTCCTACTTAGACACCTCATAATCCTTTCACTGGGCCATTAGAAAGTGATCCTTTTACACTTTTAAAGTTTGTTTATTCCCGCTTTCTAAATAATCCGCATTGTTTCATAACACAGCTGGAAGTTTTATAAATATGTTGACAAGCAGATCAGCCGATGAAGTGTAAACGGGTCCGGTGAGAGCGCCGCACAATTAAGGCGAGGCTGTAATAAAATGAAAGGATCCTAAGACGCCGTGCACGGTTCAGGAAATGACCTGTAATGGGCCCAAACTGCCTGATTAACTGTGATTTACTGATGTCAAAAACAGGCATAACTTTTCCCCGCATCTTATCTCGGAAGCTGTCAATACAGCGTTACAACGGAGCAATGGTCACAGGACTGAAAAGCGCCAAGAAAATTCTAGAGGGAGGTGATTAAAAATTACAGCAGTGAGCATCGTGATTAAGGATGTTATATCGTTTGCATTGGTTACTCTGAAAATTTGTTTTTTTTTTTTTCAGATTCGAATTATGTTTGCACCACCTTTCTTAAAATTTCTTATGATGACCTTGCTCTCTACCTTTTAAAAATTGTTTCTAAATATTCTAAACTGCAGGATTTCTTTTTTCGATGTTATGGTGCTTGTGACACTAAACTTCTGTCTGAGGCAGAGTGAACGTTAGAAGCCCTTTTGGGTTTAAACCATGCCCTCTGTTTACTCACAGTGAATAATAACATTGCCCGTTAGGCTAAAGGACCGCAACCAATCAACTTGATGTATCAAGGAAGATAAAACAAATTCTTAACATTTGTTTATGAGAGTTCATTAAATACAATTTGCATTCCTTTAAATTTCAAAATATGTTGAAGACAAGTTTTTTTGTGCTTCATGTGGTAAGGTATACGAATCGTACATATAAGGACAGCACCTGGTCTGAATTTTTAAGTACACTTAACGATGAACTCATTTATTTTTGCTACTTTTACACATCATCGAAAAGTTTATTCTTTTGCAAAGTGTGTTACCAGGAAGGGTTGTTGATTGTTTGGGGATGGAAATAAAACCCAATAGCAAGGGCAGTGAAGTTGGACACAATCAAACTCCAGTTGGCAATCTCCCACACAGATTTTGCATTGAGCTCCGGCAAATTCAGGTTCAAATTTTATTCAAGTATACGAGTTATATGAGGACAAGGATAAGAATCATGGTTAGAAATTAGTCAACCCACTTTCCAAAAGTGACTGCATTTGTCTTCTACATAATGCATTTTCACAAATTTTCTAGATGATTTTCAATGGGAAATCCTGAAAAAGTGCTATTTTATACCTCGATATGTATGTAATTAGACCTTAATAATACATCTCGCGTACGATTTATATCAAAATTATTATTACTGCCGCATTTCTAACCACCCTATCAATTTTTGCCGTTCTTTAATTTTCTGTTATATCTACGCTTGTTCATTTCTATAAGTTGGTTGCCCCAAGCAAGTCTTACGTTTCATTCTTGAGTGATATTAATAACCATATATATAAAAGTCTAGAATACAAAACCATAGGATTCCTAAGTACCCTTTTAACAATATGACTAGATTACTATGCTCAACCTCTTATCTCCACTTATATATAGTTGATGATCAATACATCAGATAAGTTCCGATTAAAAGCCTTATTACATCAAACGCTTGCCGAGGTAGATATACAGTTTGTTGACGGTTTACGTGACAAGCGTCATGAATAAATACATAACAACACTCATGCAAACCCTTGCGATTGTTTTGTTTAAGACTTTGATCTTTGGTTCTGTACGAGGGTGAGAAACTGAATTCAAAAGTCATGACCGAGGTTATCGAGACGATAGAGCTTCCTCGAAGAGTGCACAGGAAAAAAATTACAGGGAAGAAAAAAAAATAAGGAATTATCTGAGAGCTATTCTCACGAGGGACTGCCACTGGGCATGATAAAGCTAAGCAGCAAAACCATACATCACCAGCTCCTTAAAGCGACAAGTTGAGTCTGACGCCATTAAGACTTGGGAGGGAGATTAGATTTGCTAAATTTTTATCCTGCTTAACCTTGGATAAGGTGTTAGAGCAGGGGTCGTCAGAGAACCGAAGGAAAACATAACACAAGTGAAACATACTTCAGGTGACTGCCTACATTCGGAGCCAATTTTTTTAAAAAATCGTTTTTTTTAAAGGATTTTTTTTTTGTCTTTTATGGTAAAATAGCATTTAAAATTAAAAAATAAGCAAAAACTTGCCTGTAAATACCATACTTTTTATAAAATCGTCAATTTGAAGTAATTTTTAATGAAATTTAGCTAAAACACCTATCACTCTGCATAAAATTCTAATGCTACTATTTTAATTTCCTTCTCAGAGATGATATATATGACAGTTATCTTCTAAATGGTCCACAATCTAAGAGAAATTTTAAAATACAAAAGTAATGTAGACAATTTTATGTTCCAATATGAAAATTTTCCCCGATTTGTCATTCCTTTCCCTTATAAAAACAGCCCCAAACAAAAAACTATTTATTATACATCAATTATTGTGCGTCATTTCATTAACAATAGCATATCAAACATTTCCTGAAAATTTTTATCAAATTATATGCATTATTATGGGAAATATCATGATAACGGTAGAGATTTCTGAGAAAAACGCATTTAAAGTTCTTTCCAGTTAAAGCGCAGTTAAAGTTGTCACTTCAATTTTTAAGCAGACGATGTGTGAGGTATACATAAGATTCGATTCACAAGAATCGAACTTTTGAGTGAATGAATTAAAGAAGCTGCTTGAGATATGATAATTTCGGCATACGCGCTTGGTATAAATTCCAAGCAGCTTGATTAAGCAAAAAGGTTGTTAAGGTTGATAGATAAGCGAGAGGGAGCTACGAGGTAAGCAGCTTCAGGTGTTAACCGGCGCTTTTGCTTAGGGGGCCCAAAGTTTACGTGGCAGAACTGCTGGTTTGACTCTCTGCTGATTTGTGAGTATTGCAAAGTGTATTTTTATTGAATACTAATATATATTCTGTACAAGTAGTATGTATGCTTATTGCTGTAAAAGCAAATTCTATATGTGCAACGAATTCAATAAACATTGTTTCATGTATAAACTGTGTTTGTATCAAATTCATTTAGAGTGCCACTTCAAATTATATACACCCAAGTGCGGGTAGAAGTGAGCTAAAACTCTATAGATGTTTTTAAAAATAACTATAAATCTGCTTCTAATTGATGCAGAATGAAAATCAAAACGGTTTTGAAAAGAGAAAAGATTGAATTACACGATTCTTCAAAAAAATAACATTGACCAAAATATCAAAAAATGACATTTTCAACGTAGTCAGTCACCTTAAGCAGAACTAGAACAGGTGTGTATTCTAAATTTGTTAAAAATATTCTGGCGTTTCTTCGGTTTTAATGCTGTTTCTTGAGCAAGAGGCTTTAACGATCTGCAATTTCTGACGAAAGAAAATTATTGGTTTTTTTCTCGATATATGTAGTATTTTTTTTTTTTTCGCTTTACACACTTTTCGGTGTAAAGAAAATAACTTGATGCGCTGTTGTTTCACTAATGGTAAACCTACTTAACAGAATGACTTGTGGGGTTACAGGTTAAACACACTAAGTCAAAAAAGAGGATTTTAAAAAGACGCTAATGAAAGATTATTTTCTTTTAACTTCTATGGTACTGACATTATTAAATCAAATTAAGTTATAGGACTAGCGTTTTTTTTTCTAACTACGAACCAGTCTTGGCTCTCATGAGCATATTTTATATTATTTTCTTCAGGATGATTAGTGTGTTTCACCTATACAAACTACTAGCCTAGAGCACTTAATGTGATTACAAAATTTTGAAAAAAATGAAATAAATAAAAATTTGACCTAATAGGTTTCACCAGTAGAAACATATCCTTTTCTGATCAAGAAAAGCTGAAAATCCGAAAATCTATAATTTTGACTTAGTGTGTTTCACTTGTAACCCCACGATATTAAATGGTTTCGATGTAGGTGAAGTGTAACTGAAATTGTTTGAAACAATTATCTAAATGTGGATTGCTTTAATTTAATTTCATTCCTGAAATAGCCGTAAAGGCTTTGCGGTAAATTGATATTAACATAATAAGATATATGTCATGTTTCCTTATTTTATCACCGTTATAAAATGTGATCATGCAGAGACGCTTCTGTCTTACTTTTTGAGAATTCCGGACCACGTGAAAATATAATCACTCCCCTTCCCTACTGTTAAAAGTAAAATACGCATATGTTGAAGGAGAATAAATACAAAATCATACAAAACTAGAAAAACTATTATTTTGCCGTTGTACACCTATTTAATTCGGCAGTGATCTAGCCCTTTTAAACGGAGTCTTTTATAATTTTATTGCCGTTGTTTAAAGAAAGGTCTTAATATTTAGTGATGTGAATTGAAACTTCTGGTTTTAAAACACTCCTCCATTGCTAAACAATGATGTAAACTAATGTTTTATATGTTCAAAATGTCCGATTTCCTTTTTTACATAAAAAAGGAAGTGAATTTTTTTAAAATTTCAGATGGAGAAAGAGGATGCATGTTAAAAAAATTTTAGTAAGCGATCATATGAAAAGGAAAATAGATAGAAGCCAGAGAAAAGTGATATTTGGAATGAGTGAATTGATCTATTTGGGGATTCTGTTAAGTGAACTTTATATAATGACTACATCGATTTTAACTATCAACTATACGTATCATCAGTTTCCTTCGACGGAAAGAGAGGACGTTTCAGAGACACGACTAAGGAGAGAAATATTTGAAAGTGAAACGAGTTTCGTTTCACTTCGTTTTTCAAACACGGCGTTTTGAATATTCCATCCTATTTTCCAATACTTCAATGAAAGACTTCTGCATTATTATCCTTATCATGAATTAGCATGCTTTCCCATGTTAGCATGTATTACCCTTACCACGTTGTATACTTTAACGTGTTACCTTGTGTTAGAATGTTCTTTTTCATTAAATTATTTTACTTTATTAGGAAAAGTATAGTTAGCAATCCAAACTATACTTTTCTAAGAATACTTCCAGTGTTGGTAAGAACGTTTTCTTTGTTTGGTAGGCATGAGAGAACAAATTTAATGAATCAGTGAACAATTCAATAAATTAAGGTGACATGATATCATGAAATTGGAAATTGTTTTGGATGACATTTTCTACGCCATTCTTACGCAAAGGCTCTAACGTCAACCTGGTTGCATAAGTCATCTACACTCATGTCTATAAATTAAGGACAATTCAGAATCACACGGAAATCGAACTCTAAAGTAAAAGTTTCACCTGTAGAATTATCACACACATCTTCAAAAATAATATGCAAATTACAGGCAGCCACCAGATGATGCCGATAGTACGACACAACGACGACAGTGTAAGAGAGGGGTATATAAGGAATGGTGGCAAAGAAGTATAATTGCTCCTGTAAGCCACTTAGTGCCATAACCGAATAGTTATGACACAGAGGACGCATGTGGATTATTTTTTTACGTGGTAGAATTATCGGCCGCCTGGAATGGGGGCGTACTCAGATGGAAGTATCCGAGAAACTTGGAATTGCCCAAAAGGTCTCTAGGCTTTGGCAACGATTCCAAGATGATGGAAATGTCAGTAGACGTTACAGTAAAGGTCGCCCCCGAGTTACAACGCCAAATAAAGACCGGTATTTGGCAGTAACTGCCAAAAGCAGACGGAGCACAGCATCCGATATGTCTCGTCAGCTATCTGCAGCCACGGGTACCACAGTTTCAAGGCAAACCGTGTACAGACGTTTGGGAAATATTGGTCTATATGCTCGCAGGCTTGACAGATGTGTTCCGCTCACGGCAACTCACTGTCGGCAACGATTAGCCTGGAGTAGAGAACATGAAATGTGGACATCGTCACAGTGGGCTTGTATGATGGTTTCCGACGAGTCCAGGTTTATCTTGCAGTCTGATTCACGTCGGACTTTCATATGGAGAACGCCAGGTACCCGTTACCACCATGACAACATCACTGAACGACACCGTCACGGTGGTGCAGGATTGTCCGTTCTATACTGGGCTCCAGAACAGATCTGCATGTTCAAATCGGAACCATGAACGGCCACATTTATTGGGACATCATTCTGGAAAAACATGTATGTTTGTTTAGGGGTGCCATGGGCACAGAATTTGTGTTTATGGATGACAAAGCCCGTCCTCACCGAGCAAACATCGTAAACGAATGCCTACAATCTGAGGATATCACCCGTATGGAATAGTGAGCTTTCTAACCTGATTTGAATCCGATAATGTGTGGGACATGCTTGGCCGACGAGTTGCAGCCCGTTAACCACCTCCTATAGCGCGTTCACATTCATGCTCTCCTCAGTATTCTGCAGGGGAAACCAGTGATTTATGGACAGCGGTCTGCAGGGCAGTCCTGCACTGATCTTGTGTCTAGTCGGTCTTTGCCGCAGAGCATCAAAGAAACAGGAGGGATCTTGGGGCCGGACATGTGTACCGGAACTTGGTAGCGCATACAGATTGGTACAGAGTTCTCTGCATCTGCCAGTGATTTATGTCTCTCTGTACTCTCTACTATGCGTGGATCGCCTCCTCTGGCGGTCCATCAAAGAAAGAGTGGGGGGTCAAATGGTGTCGAGCGGGGTCGGGGGACACACCACATCAAAGAAATCTTGCGGGCGGGAATGGGAGTGGTTCTAAATACCGTGTCTAATGTTACCGTGACTAATGTGATGACAGGAGTCGGGGAGGGAACTCTGTACCAATGTATATGCACCATCAGAGCATTGCTTGCAGAGTGGAGTAATCTTCCCCAAGATCAGCTCGGTAATTTGATACTCAGCATGCCTAGGCGTTGTACGGACCGTATTTCATCGCATGGGAGACATACAATGCATTTACCATCATACCAACCATGTAATATTAAGTTTTTGTAAATGAGATATTTTTTACAATTGCTCCAGGGAGCAAAAATTATAGTTTTTATGAATGGTATCATACATACACCATTTTTTTGTTCTTTATCTTTTGTTTAATAAATGGGCTTTATGAATAAGTCTAGTTTGTTTGGTTTCTGAACCTTTATTAGACGGAGCTGGCATTATCCTTAATTTATGAACACGAGTGTAGTATGGTAAATGAAATAAAGACATCCGCATCAACATTTACTGAAATGACACACTGAGGTAATGAACCTCATTACTATCTTTATTAGAGTTCCAAAGTATACTTTTCTAAGAATACTTCCGATATTGGGAAGCACATTTTCTTTGTTTAGTAAGCGTGAGGGAAAAAATTACAATTCAATACATAAAGGTGACAGGAATAGCTCAAAAGTGAAGAATATGATCAAATAAACAAAAGGGAAAAAAATTGTGAGAAGTAACGTAGTCAGTTATAGAAATCTCGGAGGGTTTATTTCGGAGAGTTAGACGGGAATGAGATGAAGGTTATACTCGAATATTTTTAAATTATTGTGCAAAAATGGCGGTAATTTTTTTTTTATTATTTCGGGGTTGGGGAAAATTTAGCTGTTCATTCTAAACAATGAATACTTCTAGGAAAAATACCTCATGGTGCATAGACATTGGTGCAGAGTTCTCTGCCTGTGCCTTGGGGAATCCAGTGATTTATGTTCACTCTGTACTCTGTACTATGCGTGGGTCGCCTTCTCTGGCGGTCCATCAAAGAAAGGGCCGGGGGTCAGCGGGTCAAATGGGGTCGAGCGGGGTCGGGGGAGACACCAGATCAAAGAAACCTTGGGGGCGGGAATGGGAGTGGTTCTAAATACCGTGTCTAATGTGATGACAGGAGTCGGGGGTCTGCAGGCAGAGAACTCTGCACCAATCTATATGCGCTATCAAAGTTTTAATAATTCGCTGTATCACAAAAGCATTCCTCTGAGGTTATCATAGAGTTCTACATTCCCACTTTTTATCCTTTGCCATCACCTTGTGGGTTTGCTTCGGATTGCCGAACCAATATATAACCATTTTATTAATGACTAAATTAGTAGTTTACTCATATGCGTGTTTAAGGGTGGTGGGCAGCCAAATGAGGTTTCTGGGTCAGCTTCGTCCTTGGGTTAGTTTGGTTTGGTGCGATACAATTAATTTTTGCTACACGAGGACTAATTAGACAGGGACCTACTGCTTAAAGCCGATTCCGAATGGCTAGAAATGTCCATTCCAAGGGTGGGATTCGAACCTACAGACTTTGGTACCGAATGCCAGCACCCTAGCCACTCGGCCATCGTCCCGCTAAATCATCACCTTGTGGGAAGATCGGAAAGTTGTCCAAAGGTCGCGTTACATAACCATTCAGTCAACAGAAGGTCTGGGTTTGATTGCCAAGAGAGCATCCTTTTTTCTTTTTGATGTGCGTGTGGGGGGGGAGGGGGGTGAAATAGAATGTGTGTTACAGTCATTTTAACTTAAGAATAAACAGCGAGTACAGATGCCTCTTGTACTAGGTTTCAAATTGTGGTTCTGTTCCAAAGAATTTCTACGGAATATCGGGAAATGGAATAAACAGGAGTGGAATTTTTGTTTTCTAGTCCAAATGATATTGAGGCGTATTTTGTTCGATAAAATTATGAGACGCTGCGTTTTTGGTGGCTCCAGGCAATTTCGGGAGAGCAGTAATTATCAAAAATAAGTTATCTCCCCACCAGAAGCAGGAGAGAAATACCATCTCTTTATATAATTAAAGGAGAAATTCCCCGCCCGACTGCGTTTCATCACACCATCGGCATTCCCCTTTTCCCTCTTCAAATGCGAACACACAACTTCATTTTGGTAAGTGTTGCAAATGGCCTCAGCGGGCGACGCGAAGAAAATGAAGACTTATTCCGCGGGCTCCTCCACTCCAGGTAAATGCGCGCCACTTAAACAAGATGGAATCCCTCCGCGTAATAAACGAGTTGTGTTCGCGTGCTATATTTCACGGCCTGCGATAAATCTTGCGGCAGAGGGTGGATGCAGAGGCGCAGGCTATTGCTTTTCTTCGGTGAAAATGGATGCCAACAAATAATTGCGACCACTTAACCGTATCTTTTATTCGATATTCTATTATTCCAGAATGGGTCTGAGAAAGCTAACTTTATTATTATCCGTGGGGTTGTTGTGCGTTTTCAAGCGGCTCCGGTGAGACATTTTTCAAATTTATATAATATTCTAGGACCAGTATCGTTCGTAAGTCCATTTAAGTGCGGAGTGACTCCAAGTAATAAAAATATAGACTCAATCATACGTCTACTCGAAATACAGTCGAACCCCGTTATAACGAACTTCAAGGGACCAAAGGTTTTATTCGCTTTATCCCGTGGTTCGCTATATCCGAACCGTTAAGAAAAAAGCTAGAGTTCACAAAATGTATAACTCATTAGTTGTAATGTGTATTCAATAATGATGTATTTAAAAAATGATAAAATCTATTAAAAATTATCATTAATGAATTAAATCGACTAAAATCGATTACATTAAACTGACACAATACTAGTTAAATTACGTACAATAGGAAAACGGCGGACCAAAATTTTCATTCATTATATCCGTGAGTTCGCTATAACGGGGTTCGACAGTACATAAAAAACTTAAAACAGCGATGCTGAGTTTACGCGTTTAAGACCCTTGTCCAGCAGAGAGGCTTCCCAGCACATGTGTCCTACTAGGTATTATTGAGAATTATAACATATAAATATTTTTTATAACGTATTTTTTATAACGTTCCTCCATAACGGTACTCCAGAAAGCAAAGTTTCAAACGCTGAAATCGGCTGTCGTCGCGGGATATAATTTTGGCAGCGTGCCAAACCCAGTCTGTATCGCTTGGGAAACCGATAAGCAGTTAAACAGAAAAGTACCAAAATGCGTCAAAAATTTGACATTCATATATGAAGGCCTTATTTGAATAGTGGTCTAACTCCATTCTTGTTCATTTTGAGATACAGAGCCTTAAAGTCTAACGAGTGCTGAGAAATGACTGCTGAAGTCTGATTTGTAATGCCCTCTGTTGGCAGCAGAAATTAGCTGGAGGTATACCAGTTTAAAAATAAGATAGCAATGAATTGTATAAACATGAAAGGGAGGCTAACTCCATATTTTTAAAGGTGGAGTTGGACACTATTCAAATAAGGCCATATATATATATATATATATATATATATATATATATATATATATATATATATATATATATATATATATATGCATACGCACATATATACATACAAAAGAGGTAAGCAACGATAAATAATTCTACGTTAATAACCTGCAGTAGTTTCTTTAGAAGAGACTATCTGAATTTTTTTTTCCTCTTAATTTTCCCCCCCATTTATACTAGGCTTTTGCTTTATTCTTGTAAGAAATCGAAAATTATACACTTTTTTCACTTCTTCTGCTCGTATTTACATATCATTCCATATTAATACTCATTTTATGCTAGTTTCTTTAGAAGAGACTACCTGATTATTTTTTTCTTAATTTTTCCCCCATCTTTATACTAGGTTTTTGCTTTATTCTTGTAAGAAATGGAAATTGCACATTTTTTTTTTCTCTTCTTCTGCTCATTTTTACACATCGTTCCATGTTATTACTCATTTCATTCTTTAAAAATTTAGTTTGCACTTTTGTTAACCCTAAAAGATTTCCCAAATAAAAAAATTAAATAGATTTTAAATTTTGGATGTAACTTCTAATGTACCTTGTTTTGGCTGTTTGATCACCTGTCACTGTTATTTGTACATATAGATTTTACATTTATTTTTCTTCATTAAAATTATTCTTTTTTTTCCAACACAGTACATAAATGCATAAACAAATATTATACAGGAATGTGTATAATAATAGTAATATTAATAGCATTAAAAATTATGATAATTTAGTGATAATTTTGTTACACTATCAATAGAGATTTTTTTGTTTTATACAAGATATGCCATAATGTGTATTCATTTATGCAATTAGTCAGTTTTTTTGTTCTAATCCTTTTCTTTTCCCTCAATCTAAGAATATATACATATAATTGGAAATTTTTATATTTTAAAAGATAAGAGAATCATGGGTTAATTTAGCGACTTACAATCATTAAACATAGAATTATTTTAATTGTACCTTTTTAATTCTTTTTAGCACATGTTCAGGCTATTATAAATACACATATAATTAAGAAATTTATTTCTGTAAGTGTACTGTCACTCAATATGAATTGTAAGATGGACTTTTCCTTCATTTTCAGTCATGTTGTTCTCATTCATGGACTCAGCCTTTACTTCGCATGTGCAATACTGCCAATTTAAAGAAAATACGTATATTTGTGAAAAACTGTCCAGACATCTACGAGACTAATTACTATTGCCTTCCAATGCTTGTCCGATTCGCTCATGCACAGATTGTATAAAAGGGTTAAGAACTTTCATCCTTTCCACGGAATTTGACTATCTTGAACAACGCGAGTTCGTGTCAAGACCTACAAATCTTTCTTCAACATCAAGCTCGTCGTATGAATGTAGGGATGACAAAGGAAAGCACTGCGATTGTACGCAAAATAATTCTTGCGGGGGAACATCGGAATTTTGTACTTTTAGACGTTGTGTGACTAAAGCGAAATGTTACTGCATTTCAACGCACAAAGCATCGCAACTACTTCTCACTTCTCCGGTTTAACACTCATTAACCCTCACAGAATCACTTTGGACATTTGTCTCCCTGATACCAAAGCCCACAATCATCAAAAGGATTTCGGACATCACAGAAAGCTCCTGGAAGCCGTGCAGGCAATTTACCTCTAATAATCTGACAATAGTGTTCGAAGATTGGATTTTGCGTCTCCCGGAAAAAGCAAAGTTATTTTACGAAGTCCTGACTTTGATCATGTCATTACAGTTCCGAAAGACTTAAATACACTTCCTTTTGAAATGTTGGCATATAAAGCCTCTGTTTGGATTATTTATTTACATCCTGGAGGTCGAACAGTGACAGGAGTAATTAATGTGTGGGTCAAGTCTATCTGCCAACTACGCCAGTGCTTTTTGTGCCCTCAAGTTTTACCAGAATTTAGTGTTAGTCGCATAGCCTTCAATATGCATTATATTCTGTTACGGTACTGTTTCTAGTTTTTATGCTTTGGAGCGTAAAAATCTTACTCAAAAGTATTTTAACTTTGACACAATGCCTAATTTTTATGGAATATACTATTTATAAAATTTTTAAGATTATAGCGCGATATTTTTTTTTTACTTTCTGGTGCATTCCTGGGCACCACAACTCAACGAATAAGTCTAGGAACTTACAATTTGTTGGAGTTTCAAGCTACGCAACGCGCGAACAGTTACGCATATCGAGAATAATACCGTGTCGCACATCTTACTTTCAGATGTGGCGTATACGAAAACAAGAATTAAAATTTCCGTACTAGGAGTGTACGATCAGCCTCAACTTCATTTAAGTGACACATTAGTGCAACGTGTAGGTCGTCCTTCAGAGGCTTACCTAGCAGCGACAAGTATTAGAAATCACCCAAAGACGTGTGAGATTGGAACCGTTCAAGCGAACACCTCCTTTACCAAAGATTTCATTTTCAACGAAAATATATAGTCATGTGATTTTTTTTAAAACATAATTTGCAGTGTTCAACAGCTCAAGATGCTTTAGAAACTGAACGAAATACACGGGAATTTGCACTTCCTCTGCAGAAGGACATGCATCTTTTTCATATTGATAACGACAAATGAACTTCAACGATGGTCATTTCATCAGCGGTACGGTTACAACTTGTATTCACGAATTTTAAAATCGCAATGCAGAAATCCACAGTCTGCCCTAAGTTTGACACTTCCGAGGTGTTAGCAAGTGGGTGTTACAATTGCTCTTTGTTTTCGCGATTGAAATTTAAAGCACACAGCACCTGTGAGCTCGGTGTTGTGACGGTCCATTTTCAAGAACTCTCTGTGTTTACCCGTGCCTCAGGGCCCCGGGTTGCCCAATTGGCCGGCAGATCTGTACTATCTGTCCGGCACCCTGGCCCATATGAAACATCACCGAACAGGGGAAATCAACCCTTGGCTGAGTTTGCAGGTTTTGCTACGGAACTTCTGGTCTTCAGGCAAAACAATTGCTTATGGACTGGCCGTCCGGGAAGCTTAAGTTTGTGGATTACCCGTGCGATTCGACTTCAGTTAGAACCAACGTTTTATACCATCAAACTGTTAACGTCGGACAAGTGTTTAAAGGAAGAACTGTGCTTTCGATCGCAAACTCTCATACAATGTTTGTTTCCAATTAATGTTTGTTTCCAAGAACCATCCATCGAACTCCAACAACTTAATATAAATTCTACTAGTTCCTCTAGTTCTTATACGTCTAATTCAATGTTTGACTAGTTCCAAATACCAGCGTTTAATACGTCTTTAAATTTTTTTAAACTTGTCGGATCATCTCTTTTTATACTTTGCATTCTTATCAGAGTTTTTACAGCGATCATTGCATGCTGTTGTCGATCTCGATGAATTTATATAGTTATGACATTTAAGCCACTCATACTTTTGTATGAGTACTCATTCATACTCATACTCATACATGCGTGTTACTTATAATTTTATTTCACAATTTTTAATTATTAATTTTTATTTGTGCTTTATATTCTATTATGACTGTTTAAATTTTTTTATACCTATTTCTTTTTTTTTGTATATTTTAAGCACAAGTGTTAGTATCATAATTCATTTTCAGGAACAAAATGTCATTCTTCACTCAGTATTTTGTATTTCCCCTTTATCATTATTACTTCAAGATCCACTTAGCCTTTAAGTATTTTAGGATCACAGGGTTCATTAAGATAATTTATTTGATTTTTTCTCTCTCTTTTATCTCTATTGTATGTTCATTGTTCTAGTTGGGTCCTCAACCATCTTGTTACTTGGTCACAAATTGGGACTTACAGTTTTTTTTTTCTTTTTATGCTAGTTTTGCGTACATTGCTAGCTCTTTCAGTCTAGCAAGCTTATTCTACAAAAGACTTGCATATTTTTTTAGAATTTTCTGTGGAAGACGTTGTTTGCGAAAAATGGAAGAGCATGTGGTGTAGTTGTAATTCAGGACAGGTTATTTTTAAGAATGCTTGGGGCACAAGGCAAGAGTCTCATACATTTTAAAGGGTTTGAAATGGTTAGGATTATTTTAAAGGTTTGTTCGTAGCTATAAAATTTTATACAGAGAGGTTGTATAAAAGAATAGGGAAACGAGCGGTATAGATGGAAAGATATGGAAAGTATGGTATAGAAGGAATGTGTTAGAAAGAGAACCTGGGGTTTTCCTTGAATTGTGGCAAATGGTCAATGGGGAATTACTCCTTTTGGCACAAGGAGTATAAAATATAAAAGATTATTGTACTAGTGGCACTTACGTAGCAAGTAGTATTGTAGGGCCATAAGGGGAGGGGGTAAAAGAAAAGCCAGTTGTTACGCAAAATGTTTTGGACTGACCAGGTGTGCAGTCGTGAGAGACTCTCAATAAAATAAAATTTAAGAAAAAATGAAGGAAACATGCGAGAGTGGAAAGGTCCAGTGGGAATGTAAATTTAATAAAAGAATAATTTTAGAGCCACTGGAATCACAGTTTGGAGATGTGGAATGGTCTAAGAGGAAAGTTAAATCTTTTATTGGAAGATAGCGACCTGCATAAGAAATTAGATGTGTGAGAAAAACGTGTTGCAAAATGGGAGAGGGACGTTAGATTTTGGTGTGGCTTGAGTTTTGAGTACTATAGAAAGATTTTTTTCAGAAAATGCCTAGTGTGAAGATGTCAGCAGCAGCAAAGCTGGTTTTGGGCAAGTCCTATCTTAATAGTTTTATTGAGTGACAGAGTGACATACTTAATTTGTTAGATCGGGTGAGGGCCCAATAATTCATTGCTATTATGCCCATTCTATTATTTTGTGCAAGTGTTTATTATACTTAGTTTACGTAGGATATAACATGTGGTTCTTTATTTATTCAACTGAAACCTTAATGAAATAATGTAATGAACTTAACAGGTAAATAACTGTAAATAAAGAATATTTTTTTTAATATTGTACTCATCATTTATGAACAAGAGTTTTCTCTTTTCTATTAACTTTTACACTCTGGGCATGTTTGTTCCTGGGAATTTTAATTTTAATGTTTAAATCTTTGAAATAAAAACTAAGCCCACATCAACACAGCACCTATGCTTCAAATACATGGCGGAACACTAACTACTTTTAACTACATTTAATTTCTGCTGAGCATTTTAACAGACATACTATACTGGTATCAGTTTAACGCATGAAAATCTGTAAGATCTTTGGTACGAAATGTTGTTCCCTTTGATGAAGTTGAACCTATAAAGGGAAAGCAATTACCTTATATAAATGAAAGTTACCTTATATAAACAAAAAGTGGAAATCTCTGACGAGAACTATGGAAAAGTGAGCTGCTAGAATAGATTTCCGTAATCAAGTCATGAGGGACTATGAATGCAAGATATGTTGCGTGGAGCGATCATCGTCCTGTATAAAGAGACGTACATTGCCGATGAAAATGAGGTAAGTGCCAAAATTTCCGAAAAGTAGTTTTTCACTGGTACAAGGATTTGTTCCAAGGCTAATGGAGTAGAAAAAGAGGTAAGTGCCTAGCTCAGAACTAAACCAAACTAGCTAGGCACTTACCTCCTTTTCCACGTAATTAGCCTTGGAACAAACACTTGTATCAGTGAAAAAATAATTTTCGGAAATTTTGGCACTTACCTCGTTTTCATCGGCAACGCCTCAGTTGGTATGCCCCTAAAAACATCTGCACATATTCCTACTGTACATTCAAATGACAAACCTCTTAGCGGTGGAGGAAGGGCGGAAGGATGACTGGGCCTTTTTAAGACATTTCGATGCCTCTGTTATATACTTATCCGCAGCTGCATTGTACAACCGTAAACACTGGTACCACTGTTGACACCAATTCCCCAGATCCATTCCAAGTTGTGATTGTTGACGAGTGGGATTTAATCACGGGCCTTAGTCCAAGTTCTGTAGACATGCGTTCGACTATGATACGCCTGGTAGTCCGTATTGTCCAAATGAGCTCATATTGCTTTGCGGGTTAATGAAACCTGGCCGTGCAAAACTTTCGTGATAATCCTTTTCCACTCTTATCTTTTTAAACTCACCGCTTAACTAAGGCAAGCAGTAGTTAAGAAGCCAAAGCAGTATAAGGTTCCAATCCTTCAAGCGGAAACCAAGAATCGTAACTTTCCCGAACTTTATTAGATCTCTTCATTTCATTGTTTTCCTTGCGACAGTTTCATGATAGCAAATGGCGATCACTATATAGATGCGCACTCGCGTTAATATTTTAACGGGAGCCTCACTAGCTGCTGCGAACTTCCAGTTGCTCTTAAAAAGGGCGTTTGTAGTGTGTTAATTGGAAAATGTGAGTGTAGAGTGAATGAGTATGAATGAGATCTATAAACATGAAGTTAGTTGATATTGAAGGAATGTTTAACTAAAACACACGTAACAGACGTATATCAAAAACCAAACGTCGTTTTTCACGATACATGAAAATTCAGCTTTAATAAACAAAGTATAAATGTTGTCAAACGGTCAAACGTAAACTTTTAAAATACTTCTTTGTTATCTAAATAGCGGAATACTTTAGACTACATAATTATTCCAGAAAATGTTTTTAAGACTATAGACCAGGATACTGTATTAATCAAACGTAGACTAAGAAAGATATATTAAATTATTATTTGAATCCAGTTTCTACCAAAGGACACATGTTATGTTAGACATTATCACTTGAAGTAGTTGCTCTAGCACATCTATTTAAATCGAACAGAGAAAAGACGAGGATGGAAAAGGCAGAACACAGACATTTTACTATTAGCAACACAACTGCATTCACATTATTGGAACGAAAACTAATCCAATTCAATGATCTCTCAAATGGAAGGAAATGACATGATGGAACCATCTCCACTCTACTCCACTTTCAATATAATGGCCTTGCACCCACAACACCTGTGCCTCTCCTCCTGATGTCTCTTGGAAATCGAACGAATATTCCCCCGATTCGATACCTAATAAAGAAACTGAGAAAGCAATTCTTTTTTCGTTGCCACGATCTCCCGAGTGGGAAAGAAAAAGTGAATGGAATGACTCTAAAAAATTAGATGTTGTCATGAAATCTTTTTTTCAGTGAAAGCCTGCTTTGATGAATAATGTATGCGAGTATGCATGCATTCCAATTGCTTGAATAAACTTGCTTGACTTTAGCTGAATAAGAGAGAGAAATTCTTTTCAGCGACATGAACAGAAATACTAGTTCCGAATAAACTCAAAATTTCATGAATACTGTCGAACCCCGTTACCGCGAACTCGGCATATAACGAACGAAAGTTTTGGCCCCATAGTTTTCCTATTGTATGTAATTTAATTCGTATTGTTTCAGTTTAATGTAATCGATTTTAGCCGATTTGATTCATTCATAATCATTTTAATAGATTTCATCATTTTTTAATACATCATTATTGAATACACACTGCAACTAATGAGTTATACATTTTGTGAAGTCAAGCAGTTTTCTTAACGTTTCGGATATAACGAACAACCGGATAAAGTGAACAAAACCTTTGGTTCCTTGAAGTTCGTTATAACAGGGTTCGACTGTATTAGAGAGATGGATGGTAGCTTTTTTAACGAGTGACCGTGTCTATCAGTTTGGATTATTTAATGAAAAACAAATTATAAATGTGCATAACTTCAGGCAACAAAAATTTAAACCATTTTTACCATGTTTTTATTAACTCGCTTTCTTGTTTGTGTGTGTGTTTGTCCGGTACAAATCTTGCAATCGATTTTTAACTAACTTTCCGACTAGCTAGACATTTGAAACTTTTAGAATAGCTCAGAACACGATGACAATTCATTATTTTAATACTTTTAGCTCTCTTTAAGCAGATTTGAATTCTTTTTCAGTTAATTTTGTTTTGTAGACTGGTGCAGCCCTCTATCGGCCGGGACGGGAACGAAAAGTTAAACGCAAGTTAACTTCCAATTAACTCCATTTTCTTTCAAGTTGAAGGGATAATTCATCAAAAATTTTTAAAAAGTATTTATTAATACATAGAATTGTCAAGTTTATATGGTTCAACAGAAAATTTAAAAACATGGTGTATAAAATGTTCTTTTTATCTTGTAATTATTAGTATTCGTGTGCATGCGTAGATTAAAACTGATTTTTATTAATACTATAAGCTCTCAGTCGCCACGTAGTACTTGTAGAAAGGAATTTTTATAGATTTTAGAAATATTTGTTCCGAAAAAAATCATCTTACGGAGAGTATACTCAATTCCACTGCACGCAATGTATTATATTCAGGTCTACCTGCATTTCCTCTTATTTTATCATTAAAGTTTTTTAACGCAGGATTACGTTCCTCGAGAAAGATTTTCCGGATGTGAATATTGGCAATTTTTTTTCAGATGTCCTGCGTCACGAGTTATAATTTTGGCAGCGTGCTAAATCCAGTCTGTATCGTTTAGGCAAACAGTTAAACAGAAAAGCACCAAAATGCATCAAAATTTTGTCATATATATATGCACTGAAGTGCCACTGAATTAGGGATAGCAAAGCCTATGCAAATTGTGTAGCGCTGCGCATCATGTATGCGCATGTGAGGGCGCTGTGGTAACTGCATATGTAGCGCGTACTGTGGTTGTTCTGAATTAGTTGTTGGAATTGCCAGTATGGGTAAACTGCCTGATTTAGACGCCTTCGATCGCGGACAAATCGAAGGTGCGCGACGCATGGGCCTTTCAATTACCGAAATCGTCAGACAGCTAGGATTTTCAAGGTCGACAGTGTCAAGAGTATACCAAGAATACATGGATGGTGGAAAAAAAACTAGCGATCGGGCAAACTGCAAAGGACAATTAGCCTTAACAGTGCGTGGTAAGAGACGGCTCAGGCGTATTGTACGTAGCCAGCGAAGCCAAACATTAGCTCAAATTACCACCCAGTTTAATGACGGTGCCAGTCGTACAGTCAGTAAACGGACTGTGCAACGCTCGCTTCACCGTATGGGTTTCGGGAGCCGTCGACCTACGAGAGTACCATTGCTCTATACTCGCCATCGGGCTGCACGTCTTGCCTGGGCAAGAGAGCACAGAGACTGGAGTGTAGAGGACTGGAAACGAGTAGCATGGAGTGATGAGTCTCGATTCCGACTACTTAACTCCAACGGGAGGCTGAGAATATGGCGTCAGGCTCATGAAGCCATGGATCCTGCATGCCTGGTTGGAACTGTACAAGGGCATGGTGGCTCAATCATGGTCTGGGGTGTTTTTTCGTGGCACAGTTTGGGATCTTTGGTGTGTGTACCAACCTCCCTCAATGCAATTCGGTACGTAGAGTTGCTGGGTGATCACCTCCATCCGTTTATGCTGTTCTGTTATCCGCACGGTAATGGAGTTTTCCAGCAAGACAACTGTACCTCTCACAAGTCCCGGTTGGCTACTGGCTGGTTGGATGAGCATTCCTCTGACTTCTCTGTCATGAATTGGCCACCTAGAAGCCCAGACTTAAATCCTATTGAGCATCTTTGGGATGTTTTGGAACAAGGCGTGAAAGGCCATCACACAGCACCAAAGAACCTTACTGAATTATGGACAGCTTTAGCCAATATTTGGCAAGCCATTCCCGTGGAACGTTTCCAGAAACTTGTTGAATCTATGCCTCGTCGTGTGGCAGCCGTTATCAAGGCCAGAGGAGGCCCAACTCGTTACTAGGTAGGTATCCCTAATTCAGTGACACTTCAGTGTATATGCCATTACAGTCAATTCCGGTTAATCGGATCACATCGGGACGCGATCATTTTGGTCCTAATAACCGGCTGATCCGATTAAACGAACATGCTTTGTGTTACAAGACGGGAATCGGTCCGAATAAGCGACTGGACTCATTAACTGGTGGTCCAATTAACCGGAATCGACTGAATTCGCTTTTCCAAGGATTTGTGACCCCCGCCCCATAATGGAAATTTTTTTTTTACTTACTTCGTCACTTCCTCTGGAACTTAATTTAAGGCTTCATCTCTATGTGAAATTTAGCGCTTTTATATATTTCATTTTTTATTACAGAGCTTACTGAATTTTCACACGTGAAGATAAATCTTCGTAGTTTATATCCAAAGGAATGAATAAATAACCTCTTCCAGAGATAACACAAGCGTAATCATTGATAAGATACGTGCACGAAATGAACCATTCATCACAGTCACTCCGAAACAACATTAGTTAATCGGAGATGGCATCAAGCCAAAAAGATGAACATAAAGCACTAGTTTATTTGGAGGATATGAATGGGATAAATATATAAATGTTAGTTTAGTAACTAACGATTGCTATGCGTTCCGAGGTTTTATGTTGACATTTTCTTTCTTTATCAGAGCTCATTAAAGCATAACTATAATAGGAAATGTTATCTATATATAGAAAACAGTTCTGTAACTGACTGACTGACTGACATAACGCACAGACCAAACCGCTGGACCTAAAGGGCTGAAATTTTGCATGGCGATTCTTCTTATAGTGTAGGGGTGCACTAAGAAAGATTTTTGAAAAATTCTCCTTAGATTTTCTTAAATTAAATTTTTAAGCTGTTTTTTAAACTTTTTTTACGTTTGCATTTAAAATAATACATTGAGGGTTATAAAATTTATATCACGAGAAAGATCATAAAAATTTCTTTAAAATGAAATTTTTTTCGAATTTTTACCTCCATTTCCTGATTTTTGGTGAATTTTTAAAGATTAATTTTTAGAATTTAATTTATTAAATGCTGATCACGTGATTTCTTTTTCTGGTACTTTCAATAAATTTATCGTCACGTGCATAAACAACTAAATAGACAAAACAACTTTTTTTTTCCTGCTAACGGAGCAAACGATTGTACATTATCCAAAAAAATATTAAAATACAGTAAATGAAATGTCCCTCAAACTGCACTATATTCTTAAATATGTTCTATTGGATATAATTTCAATATTTTCTTCTCCATTATTTTGTCCATAAAAATAACCGTTATGATTTTTTTATAAATATATATATACTAGCGGCCCGTCCCGACTTTGTCCGGGTTGAACAAAATATTATACCAATAAATTTCCAGTTGATAGCCAATAAATTGTAAATCTTTTTTTACCTTAAATGTCCAATAAAAAGCGTAGTTCCAAATGTAATTTTCTTCAATAAACCCTTTAACGTTGCCAGTTTCAAAAATCCTTTTTGTATTTATCAATACCTCCTCTACTTGAGTCTTAAAAATATTAAACATTTTCCTTACGGGGTGGGATAGCATATATCCGAAGCACATACTCTCGAAAAATACGGTGTGATGTCGGCAAAGATATAGTCTCGAATTCCACTTCGTTGTGACTTTCCTAACGTCTTTGCCCCCAAAGAACAATTGGGTGACATTTTGGGAACGGAGGGTCAATATTGCCGAAAAGGACTGAATAATAATCTTTTGTCGTTCTAGCTAGAGGCTATTTCTTTTCAGGCGAGAGACATCAGAAGGGCTGTTCACCCGCGGTTCATCCATTTTCAGCGTTTTGAAAGAGGCACGGAGTGCCGATGAACTACTATTGAAATTCTTCTTCAATAGTAAGAAAGCAATAAGAAAGCAATTAACCACTCTTTCCCCTGACCCCCCACGCTGAATGTCCCCCACGTAAAATGGGGATAGGAAGTAGATAACATTTTCCCGTTGTAAAGAGCGATTTCGAAATACGGACCCCGTAAGCTAAAGGGTGTTGCTGTGGTTACTTGACTGCGGTTGACAAAGGAAAAGATGTAAGGTACATTTTAATGTACAAAAGTTGTACATTACCCTCCACATAAAAAATCTGTTCTCTCTCTTTGTATATTATTATAGAAGTATAGATACGCATTGGTATCCCAAAATTAGAATAAGAGATGAAATAAAAATACAAAAATAAAAAAGAATTTTAAGTAAAGAATTTTTTTTTAATTATTTTAAGCACCTAAAATAATATTCAAATTAATATTACGTTATTTATTAATTAAAGTTAATTTTTTAAGAAAGAGGTGTGCTTGAAACCGTAGTTTTATTCAAAAATAAAAAAGGATTTTAAGTAAAGAATGTATTTTTAATTATTTTAAGCACCTAAAATGGTATTAAAATTAATATTACGTTAATTATTAATTAAAGTTAATTTTTTAAAAGAGAGAGGTTAAGAGATGAAATAAAAATACAAAAATAAAAAAAGGATTTTAAGTAAAGAATGTTTTTTTAAAAATAATATTAAAAATTTTTTCAAATAATATTCCTAAAATAATATTCAAATTAATATTACGTTACTAAATAAGTAAAGTTAATTTTTTAAAAGAAAAAGGCGTGCCGGAGAAAGGCTAGGTTCGAACCACTATCGTCAGAACAGAAGCCCACCGCGATAGCACCACGCTAAGGATCGTTGAACACTTCGGCACAAAAAGCGGTAGAGAACAGTAGCGGTAACAATGGAGATTGTTAGGATTAAGCCCCTAACTTTATTTCTACTGATCAGATATACATAATATATAGCCTATGTCCACCTGGAATAATGTACCTTTCAAACATTGAAATAACTTTTCAAATAGGTGCAGTGGTTCTGGGGATTACCCTCCACGTACAAAATCGCTCTCTCTTTATATATAAGTATAGATATAAGTATAGATTATAGAAGTATAGATACACATTGGTATCTCAAAATTAGAGTAAGAGATGAAATAAAAATACAAAAATAAAAAAAGGATTTTAAGTAAAGAATGTTTTTTTAATTATTTTAAGCACCTAAAATAATATTCAAATTAATATTACGTTACTTAATAATTGTGTGCACGGCCGCCATCTTGGATTTTTTTGCGCCAACTTGGCGATTTTACCGTGTTTTGAGGAGTGGAAAATTTCTCGCCAATGTGTTTTAAGCGGTGTTTTCAAAACGCTGGACTTTGAATTTTTTTAGCTTTTTTAATAAAAACCACCTGTTTAAATTATGAAACTTAGAAAAATTTTTGAAAAATCATTTAAACGTTGGACTTAGATTTATTTTTAGGTTTTTGATAAAAAACACTTTTTTGAAAAAATTATTCTCAAATATTGGAAATTTTGGGTTTTTCTTTTAGCTTTTTTAATAAAAACGACTTTTTTAAATTGTGAAACTTAGAAATATTTTTAAAAAATCGTTTAATCGTTGGACTGAGATTTTTTTTTTGTCATTTTTAATTAAAAACTACCTTTTTGTCAAATGAATTTTACTTACAGACAAAAATTTCAATGCCATCTATTCAGTTTGCCCTAACTCTTTGACTAATAGCAATGAATCACCAAAATATTATGCCAATATATTGTTAATTAGAAAAAAAATACAGCATTTTCGCACCACCTAAATAACTTGCAATTTAAAAATTATCTAAAATTCAGCTTTGAAAAATGTAAAATAATTATGAACCCATAAATTTATGGTGAGTAACCAGATCCTCTATATATATATATTTTTTTTTTTTTGGGGGGGGGGGTTAGGGAATTGTGGTAATGAAATTTTACTTCAGATTTGACCTTAACCAAATATTTGGTGCATACAATAAAATCGGGACAAGGATTATTTGACCATTTATCCTGCTGTGTTAGAAATAAGAAAAAAAAAACACTTTTCCTAAACCAATAACTTAACTAACTTTTAAACTTAGGTTCCTGGGGAGAGAGAAGTTGAACTTCAGTTATTTAAATTTATTTGTAATCCACTACAACTTGGAATTATAAAATATTTTAAAATATATTGTATTTAAAATGTATACTGTATTTTACATTTTACGAAAAAATGATGGCAGATAATTTTTACTTCAAATAAATGAAATGGTATATCATTATAGTATACTAATTGACAATCGATAAACAAAATTAAAAGCAACTTAAATTTAATAAGTTAACGAAAAACTGATAATGGATTCAAAAATTTTCAACAAAAAGACTCTTAGTTTTAAAAATAATTTACTCTTTTGAGTATAGTCAATTTGACTCAGATTTCCAGGTCAATGCCAAGATCTGACCTAAAATTATTATACTGTAATTAAAAGATCACATCAGAAATAACTGTTTGATCTTAAAATTAGAGAATTTGACATTGGGTTATTTTTACCAGAACGCAATAATTATCGCCATGCGAAATGCGCCAAACCCTGGCGGAAAAATCCAAGATGGCGGCCGTGCACACAAATCTAGAGTATCCCCCCTAACTTTATTTCTACTTATCAGATATACATAATATATAGCCTATGACCATCTGGAATAATGTACCTTTCAAACAGTGAAAGAATTTTTCAAATAGGTGCAGTGGTTCCGGAGATTACCCTCCACGTACAAAATCGCTCTCTCTCTTTATATATAAGTATAGATATATTTTTTTTGGCATTAATTGCATACATTGACCGTTGCATTTAATTTGAATGTACTCAGTAACGAAGCACGGGTATTCAGCTAGTAAGCTTATATGTATGACAGACAGCAATTGGTTTTCTTATATTACGCTGAGGTATAGATTCAAATTTAGATCATTGTTGGACCATATGTACCGCATTTACTTGTGTATAGGCCGCGTGCGTGTATAAGCCTGAATTTTGAGACAACATTCGGGAATTTTTTTTTTTTTCTGAATTCCGTTGTAGACTCAAGGTAGCATCGTTCTGCGAAATGCAGCAATGTCGTACATTCATTAGAGTTCAATGCTCGCCTAACAATATCAAGTTCAGCCTAAGCTTATAGTGGTGAAATTACAGTGTAAAAAAGATGATTATATATATACTAGTACACTTAGGAATTATTTCGCATGAAGATATCATCTGACAGCGGCAGTGACGGTGATAAAGTGTCAAATGATGGTAAATAGGTTCATAAAACTATTTTAATCAGGTCTGAATGCAATAGGTTATAAGGTATATAGATACTAATGTTTTATGGTAGCAAAGTTTTCTAAAATAAAGGGTGTTTACTGTATTGAATTTTAAATTTCCGTTTATAAGCCGCACCCCATTTTTACCCACCTCTTTTATGGAATAAAAGTGCGGCCTATACACGAGTAAATACGGCAATGTTATTGTTCCGGATATCAGCAAACTATTACTGTTAACTAAAAAAAATTAAAAAGGATAAAGGGAATTGATAACAAATTGCGTTTAATAATGTGTTTTGTTATTTTCCTTTTCTGAAAATGGTAATATACATGAATCAGCAAAACTTTCTGCAATTTTATTTTCATTGAAAGAAGAATGATGCAAATCACTTTTTATAAAACATTTTTATATAATACATAGTTTAGAACTTTATATCTATATTCTAAATTGTTGAAGGTTAGTCTATCATCAGGTTCATAAGGCGTCCTCTCCCCTCCCCGGGGATAAGGAGAAAATGATTAGTGATACGTGATTTTCGTATTTACGAAATAGATGTGAATATATCCGAAATTTGCTGATATGAGCGAATAAATGCGAAAATTATTTTTTTACTACTTTTCGGCGAAAAGTCGGTGATAAGCGGCTTTTTAAGCGAAATTAGGTAACAGTAGTAATAATTTATTAAGGGGACAGTGAACCTTCAAACCTAACTTTTTTTGTTTTCAATGGATTTGCTAGAAATTTGAATATGTGATTAGTACCATAGATATGTAAAAGTGGTTAAAATTTAATGATGAAATATTAATAATTTATTAATTATTAATTATATCAAAAATTGACCTAATTAAAAATGTACCATGCGCATTTCTTTTGCATATAATATGGCAATTTTTATTTACAGGATACCTTATAGAACTAACAATGAAACTTATTGATTATTTTAAGCATTCATTAAAAATATAAAGAGAAAATCCTAATAATTAAAACAGCCTATTTATTACGCAAAATACCTATAAATCATCTTTTCAAGTACAACATTTAGAAATTCCGAGCTAAGAAGCATAATTATTTTCAATAAGATTTATTTGATATACGAATAAGTATATAAAACTTAAATTTCAAAGCAATACGGTAATTAGAAATGCGCTTGGAGCAGTTTGAATATTCGTATGACATGAAAATGTTCATTTTGAGAAAATCACATTTAAAGTTATTGCTATTAGTAACCATATAATATCTAAATTAAATAGAAATGTTTAGAACTAGGAAAGTAATCACAGAAATTAAAAATTCTTTTTGCAACACATTCCTTCTCGTCCGTAGTTTCACAATTCAATAAAAAAAAAAAAAAAAATCGAATTTTTGGACAAATTTCACAATTTTGAAAGTCCACTGTCCCCTTAACATAATTGCTTATCTAAGACCATCCAGGGTCTTTAACTGAGAGATCTCACTCTCGAAATTTCCTTATTTCTTATTGCTGAAGACTTAAGGAGGATAATGTGGAGACTAGTACAATACTAGCTTTTGATACTAAGAATTTTGATACTTACCTAACCAAGTAAGTAAAATTGTAAGTAATTTTTTTAATAAATGCGAAAATTTTGAATTTATATATATATATATATATATATATATATATATATATATATATATATATATATATAATTTTTTTGCTAATAAATGCGAAATTTTATATATTGGATTTTTTTTTTTTTTTGGGGGGGGTGAAATTTACGTACCCCTAAAAATGATTCATGTTGCACTAGACTCAATCATGGTAACATTCAAACTTGAATCTAGCGAGATGTTATAAACTAATATTGTTACTACGGAATACACAATTTTTCAAATGCGAACATCACCATTTGCACGATCTATGGGTTAAAATATAATTGATAGTATATACAGTATATACTGTAAAGAGAAACGCCTCTTTCAGATTCCCTTGTATACGGTCCCAAGCTCCTAATATACTATGTAAGTTAAGCCATTAGGTCGAAAGTGATTACTACTGTTTTTTAGGTTTCCTATTCGGACAGAATATATAGTAGGGTCTGAGAGTAAGTAAGGAATGGGATTCACCCAATCCAATTACTTCGGCGATGGTAGAAGCTGCTGAAGTTGCGAGGCTGGAAAGCCTGAATTCGAATCACGCACCATGCTAGTATTAAATAGCACATGACAATTGCTCCCTTGTGAGTTTCAGACAGTTGATACTTTCTCTCATATTTTAATCGTACCGATCGGTACGAACATTGCATGACTTGGATATTAATAAATGGCCCCATTTATCTTGAAAGTTAAAGCCAGGCCGATAGACCAATTCTCAACAAAGCTGTTAGTATCAAACGTTATTTATTACAAGAGGTCACAAACGAAAACAAATATATGAAATACAAAAGTAAGGAGGAAATTTTTGTCAAATCAGTGAAGATTTATTATGTCGCATAAAAGAATAGGCATAATAAAATAATACTGAGGAAGGTGAAGTAGTTGCAGTAACAAAAATTAGAATATGTTGATGGAATATTCTGTGAGTCGAAGAGGGCAGTGCTAGAAAAAGTCTTTACGTTTGGGGTGTTAACCCCTAGGAAACATAAGAAGATGGCTTGAAGATGTTACGAGATGCTAAACTGTTAAAGGACAAATTAAAAAAAAAATTGGCATTTTAATTCATTTTGACTGATTGCAAAACTTTTTATAACATGGAAGTCATCCACAATGCAACTTTATGACATCTTATTCAGAGGTCCTGTAATTCTAACACCGATATCCTCAAATATGTAAGCTATTACACCGAGGATCCTGTTAGGTTCTATCAAGTACATTAATAACAACAAATCAAATAAATCGGGCCAAAGTTTATTTTAAATGGAGGCCAAATATAAGGTATTTTTTGTGTGCACCTTTCCTTCAATAGAGTCAAAGAAAAGCAATAAATCTCATGTTCCGTCTTAAGATCAAAAGTATTTGAAACATAAAAATTCTGCCACTTAACATACTACTAGTCGGTACCCGTCAAAACATGACTGCTGGATAATAAATAAATGTACTAATACACAAATTATACTGAATACCAGACAATTTGAGTTATGTTTGTGAGATGTAGAAATAAACCTAATTAAAAATAAAAATGGCAGAGAGAGAAACAGAGAGCTTCCCCGGAATAAACAAATTAACGTGTTTAGGCGGCCTAATGCTTAGCAGGTATCTAAAGCCAGATTTAAACATGTCACTGAGAATGCGCATAAAACAATTTTTTAATTGCAAATTATCGCTAATTAATAAAAATTGCGGTTACAAAAACCAAATTTTGACTCATCTATAGATTAAAAGATTTCGTTTAAGAGTAAATTAAAGTAATTTGTAGTAGTTTTCACTACGGATTGCCTAAAGAATCGGATTAGCAACTAAAATATATGGATATGCGGATGGTTTACAATTTTTATGAACATTTTCGAATTATTTAATCTGTCAAAATAAAAAGAAGTGGCGTAATATCATTGCTTTTCGTTTCTCATCTCTCTTCTCTCTCTATTTTAAAGATTATTAGGGTTTTAAAATACTTTGCAAGGTATATCACTTTCTGTTAGTGAAAAAATTTCATAACTGTTACGTACAATTTCATGATTTCTTTTTCTTCTCGTTTCTTATCCAAGCCAAAGAAAAAAAAAGACTTTCTTGTACTCGAACACTACAGAACTGGCTAAAGCATACGATAGCCGCCGGTTTCTTTTTCGAATAATGTTTGTGGGGTAAAAACGATCGATGCCCAACCATCTTATTGGGAAAGGATGGAAGGGAGAGCCGGATTCGATTTCAATATAGGCTTCGAGAAAAGGACCAGGTGTTAGGAGAGCGAGACTACTTGGTAGGGAGGAGGGCGTATTTTTCAAAGAGTAATCCATTCTGTCTTGGTAATGTTCGAATTAGATTAGATACCGATCCAATAAGAGAAGTGCGATGTCACTTCGGAAACGTATGGCCAAGTGTTCATGTACCAAGTGTTCATGGCCAAGTGTTCTGTAGTGTGTTTAGAAAGGGGAGTGAATTTAGGAAAGTGGTATCCATATACCTTCATGCCTTCATATCTGAATTTACTTATTTGAATGTAACATGTGCTGATAACGAACAAATTGTTGGCAAGTGAGCTCAATGATAATACGAATAAAATGGGGGGAAAATGCTCTCTTCAATTTGTTTTATTATGTCCGTTTTAAACACATAACACTAAAACATTTCGGGTAAAGACTTTGCATTAGTATCATTAAAAAATGTAAAAAGAGAAAGAATTTTTTCTATTTTAACCCTTCAGCGGGCGTGCCCGTGGACAAAGTGCAACATTTTCGTAATTTTGAATGGTTTGCTTTTACATGTAAGGTTTGAATGTTCTAAGTAGTTTCTATTTATAGCTACACACTTTCTAACGCAGGTCTGATTTTCTGACTCTTATATTCCTTCCCATTCATTGTTAGTCGGGATTTAACCGTGGTAAACCAGCGATTATACTGGATAGCAATACGACAAAAGCAGGAGTTGTTGTAGTCGATCAAATGTGCAGCTATTACACGGTATCCCGTATATCACGAAGATGGACAATCTCATTGTTTTTTTAGGTTTTGGGACATAATAGGAATCAATTCGCAAGTCGTCCTTAAATCCAATAAACCGGACAGTTTTGAAACAAGGTGATTGTATCTGCATTCTTTGGTCTTTAATTATAGATATATCTCAATATTATCAACATTTTATATCTTGCCATAATGCACAGAATTATTATTTTCAGTTTGAAAAAAAAATATTACAAAAGGAATAATCAAGGTTGAAAGAGACGTTGCACTTTGTGCCACGCGCGCTTGCTGATGTACGTCAAAAATTGGCATGCCCGCAGAAGAGTTAAAAGAATATTTGCGCTGTATGTCAAAATGTTTTAGAGCGGTTTGGAATTTATAGTCCATAAATATTGACGGATCTATCCCTTTATACGAATACACGTTAAGTTTTCAAAGCAAAATAACATCCGCATATAAATAAATTTCCTTTACGCTGTACAATTTCTTTTTGTTTAGACATAAATTATGTAATACGGGACTACAAAATTAAGAGATTCTTGTCATAAAATGCAAAAACAATAGAATTTATTTTTATATGTAATCTCAATTTTATATGTAATCTCAATCGGATTCAGAAATATAAGGAAAAGTACAAAGATACACATAAAGAGATACAATAAGAAAAATACCTTTTATGCAGTTGTTACATAAAATAATAAAAATGTGCGCTAAAAAAATCACTAATGTTTTTTAGCGTAGGTTATAAATGCGAAAAAACATAAGAATTATTATAGATTGAAGCAGTTACTATGACGGGGAATAATTTTATTTCGTCATACCAAAAGACGCAAAGTTTATGAGACATAACAACATCCATGCAGTTGAAGTTACTTCATGCTGAATAATATATTTCTATTTACATGAAAATTATGTAATTTCTTACTTTAAGACTAGATTTATGATATAAAAGGCAAACGACAATAATATTTATGATATATATGCAAGAAATATTTAAGTGTACAATGCCCCTGCACATATGTATGCTTGCGAATGTAGCTGTTGTTACTTTACGCTGAATATTTCTTTTTTTATAATTAGATAAAAACTGTGTAGTTTAGGGCCCTAAGATTAGCTTCTTACTATAAAATGCAAAGACAATACTGTTTATATTATTTAATATTTTAATGTACAATGCAATGCACACACACACACACATATACATATATATATATGTATATATATATATATATATATATATATATATATATATATATATATATTTATATATATGTGTGTGTGTGTGTGTGCACGTGCAAATCTGAGTGCATGATATAAAACATTAATATTATAATTCACAGTTCTTTGAACATGAAGACAAGACAAATAGATAAAAATTATTAAAATAAAGTAACCATCGCTATTATTATAATGGGAGTGAATAATTAATTTATTGGAAGACGTAATTCGTATTATATGTTAAAATAGTATTTTAAACATTCGCGGGACTAAACAGTTCAGTTGCCATGCATTAAATTCTCTACACATGTCTTTATTCTGTTAAAAATAAACAGCTATTTGCCCTGAAAATGTTTAAAATTTATGACCGATAAAAGCGTCTGTCAGTTAAAAATTATTTAATGAGCTGAAGCCAAAATTGTTTTTGATGAGGAACAAGTTATCTTAAAACGATGTATTACCAAAGATCTAATAGGACTAAAACAATATTTACTTTTTCTTTGCTATAAATAGTTTTTTTTCTTTTCTTATTCCCATAAAACTTGTTTATGGCCGATTCAGGGTTAAAAGAGTTTAGGATTTTGAATAAACATGGAATAAGTGCAGCAATAGTAGTTAAAAAAATGAAATCCAGTTTTTTAAATTAATAAGTAAGTTTAAAAATGAATTAACAACGCACAACAACGAAGTTCATTACAAACTAAAGTTTTTTATTTTGAATAATTCTGGGATAATTGATTTTACACATTAATTTAATTATATCTTTTTGACGATCACAATATCTATATCCTATGATGACCTCTGACCAACAAATGAGATTTCAGTTCTTTAAATTACAACTCAGGATTTTCATTACCGAAGCAGATGGGAAAACTTAATATAATATTCCGTTAATTTACTGTTTGAGCAAATTAATCACATTGTTTTAGTGTCACAGGGTTTAGCACTTTGCCCCACAATCCTAATTTATCCTCAAAATATTCCTTTTCATTTGCAGAATAAAATTAATAAGCCATAATATCATCAACTTAAAAATTAGTACTTACATTTTGGCCAAAATATTTCAAATTATCCAAAAATGCATTAGAAATAATCCCAAGCACTGCTGAAAGAAACACTCTTCGTAAACTCAAACGATCTTTTTAAAGTTTGGAAAATATTTTCGAGTCGCTAATTGACGGTCGTTTATCCTAAGCCCACCCCTCATCCCCTAGGGTGGTCACGTGAGATTTTATAGCCCCTTTCAACAGCGTTGCGTAAAAAAAGAAGAGGAAGAGGAAAGGTCGTAAACAAGCCCCTCTCTGTTTACTGCTCGTTGAGTGTCACTTTTATGACCACTGTGACATTGATGAGATCGTTGGACATGGAATTACAACACCTCTTGCGCACTTGGCCCCCGTGGCCCATGAATGAGCATTCAAATTCCCAGAAAAGAGAAAGTCCTCATGCATAAAGTAGCATTTACCCCCCTCCCCCCTCCAACATTCCCTTCTCTCTTTTTATGAACCCGGAAGACACTTCCTAAGGGATATTCTTTGGGTCATTTTTTTTTTTATCAGGTGCAAATTACGTAACTATTTTGAAACTTAAAAATTACCGTACTTTCTGCGGAAATTTTTCGTAATAGAATTCCAAGTTAAAAGTATTCAAAAATTCTCTACATTTGAAAACTCGGAAATTGAAACATAAAAAAAAAATAAATAAATAATTAGTTAGTTAAAGTGAATATAGAAATTTTAAAGTGAGCGGTAAAAAATGAAGTTTTGTGATACGGTCATTTTTTTTATCAGGTGCAAATTACGTAACTATTTTGAAACTTAAAAATTACCGTTATTTTCTGCGGAAGTTTTTCGTAATAGAATTCCAAGTTCAAAAGTATTCGTAAATTCTCTACATTGGAAAACTCGGAAATTGAAACATAAAAAAATAAATAAATAAATAATTAGTTAGTTAAAGTGAACATAGAAATTTTAAAGTGAGCGGTAAAAAATGAAGTTTTGTGATACGCCATGAAATCTCATGATTAAATAATGATCATAACAACGATAAATATTTAAATGTAAATTTTTGATATGTTCCCCAACGGATTGTTTTTATCAGTGACGCAAACAGAATACTTTTCTAAGGGAATTTAAATTTCTGGTGGGGGAGAGTGGTGTGGAAACACATTGTCGAATATATTTTTAGACTATCTTGGGTCCTAAGGAAGAAGCAGATGGCCGAATGGCTAGGTCGCTTACATTCGGTACCAGAGGTTTCGTCCCTGAGGTTTCGAGTCCCTCTCTAGGCAAGGACGTTTGTACCCGTTTGCAATCAGCTTTAAGCAGTTGGTCTCGGTCTAATTAGCCCTCTTGTAGCAAAAATTGTGATCTAATGATTAAATAATGATCATAACAACAATAAATATTTAAATGTAAATTTTTGATATGTTCCCCAACGGATTGTTTTTATCAGTGACGCAAACAGAATACTTTTCTAAGGGAATTTACATTTCTGGTGGGGGAGAGGGTTGTTGAAATACATTGTCGAATATATGTTCAGCTTATCTTGGGTCCCAAGGAAGAAGCAGCCGGAAGATGGCCGAATGGCTAAGTCGTTTGCGATCGGTACCAGAGTTCTAGTCTCTGAGATTTCGAGTCCCACTCTAGGGCATGGACGTTTGTACCCGTTCTGAATCAACTTTAAGCAGTAGGTCCCGGTCTAATTAGCCCTCGTGTAGAAAAAATTAACTGTATCGTACCAAACCAAACTAACCTAAGGGCAAAGCTGATCCAGAAAGCGCACTTGGTTGCCCACCGCCACTAAACACGCATATGAGTAAACTACTAATTTCGTTATTAATAAATTAAAATGCTTCAATAATTTTAAGAGATGATTTTTTTTCGCACCTAAACAATGGTATCTGTAATACATTTCGAATACATGTACTTAAGATATTTGGAATTTTTAATTACAAAATATAGAAATTTAAAATAGAGCATTTTTCCCCGAAAGAATGTGATGTATGTGAATTTTCTTTTCTGTTTGATAACGAAATCAGTATACTATTTAAACAAAAATATTTTAATGTTTCAATCAAGATGTTATTTATACATTTATAACCTAAAGTGGAATGAGAATTTTACATATTTAGAAATTGTGTGTTGATCAACGCATTCAAAATATTATTACTTAGGAATGAATGTAAAATAATATTTTATTAAAAATACACACGTTAAGGAGAATGTTATTACTTAGTAAAAGAAAAAAATAGTCGCTTGGCAATACACCGTTAGTATTTTTCTAATATTTTTCAAAGTGCTTGAGAAGGATGTTTGTTAACATTAAAAAATAAAATAAAATAATTCAGCATTGCATTTATAATGGTGTTTACGTATTCTTAAATCAGAGAAGAGCAATGATTAAACAAAATTGTTGCTTACAAACATACAAGCAAATATTATTTTTACCGAGGGGAATTGTTCATTTATATGCTCTGTGAATAGGTGCTTATGATTTCTTTATCATCTGGAATGTGGGCGACATCTTAGCGAGCAATGATTTTCTGCCTGTAAAGCAAAAATTTCAAATGTTAAATTGGATACATGACAAAAATTAATAGAAAGTAAAAAATTACAAGACGGGGAAAGAATATTTTTTGTTTCTGAATTACACAAAATTGAAAAAAATTTTTTACTCTGATTTCAACTTGATATTTCTTTCCTCTCTCTAAAATAGAAGCAAAATTATAAAACAAGTAGAATTTCTTTTAGAAGTTGTTATGACAATGTTTATCGTTTTTATCTGGTGTAAGTGTGAAAGCGCTAAATAAACTTTCAGATAAACAGTCTTGTGAAAAGATGGCCTATAAATCAAGAAATCGTTTTCGCATCATAAGTGTTTATTAAACTGTTTGCCTGAGAAAAAAACTTCTCCCGAAAAGCGAGTAAATAAACGTGTTTATAACTTTAATACATGGTAGAAACTTTGTTCTACCATGGTAGAAACTTAGTTCAAATGTTAAATGTTAAGGTTGATACGATTATAAATTTGTACTTTTGGGGCCACTGCGAGTTTCTCTCCTTAATGTATAGTTTTTTCTGTGAATACATTTTAGTAGTCATGTTGAATTAATTTTTTTAAAGAATATTTAGAGCTTCCAATAATGTAATACTATATGCTTCATAGAAAGATGAAAATACATAGTATTTAAAAAAAAAAGAAAATTGTGTTTAAACTTTTTACATTTTATCAGTATCAAAGTTTATAAGAAGTGTAGAATTTTTATTATCTTTGAGTACTGAAATGTATCTCTTCTCCGTATATGGAAATTATCAATATTAATGCATCCTGATCTGATGTCACCAAAATGTAAATGATTACTTAGTAAAAAATCTCACTGAGTTTAGAAATGAGATGGTCGTAGTAAAGTCAAGACTCGCATGAATGTAGAAATAAAATATTGATACAGTCGCTGTGACAGACGTTATTTTTGGAGTTGTTCTTTCTAACGCTTGCCACGTTAAATAATAATTAAATGCTGTGAAAAAAGTTATAAAAACCAAAAATTAAGAAAATAGTTAATTGTAATATCCAATGACTGCAGGTTAAAATATAATAAATATCCACCTAGAGATTAATACGAGTGCGTATGTGCACAAGTCATTTGATTCTTCTAGCATTAAATTGAAAACGTTTTTCCTCCAGGAAAAATATTTCACAAAAGTCCTTCACAGGTGCTATAGTCCCTTTAGCTTGTGACCCTGAAAAATTAAGGATTTATTAGTCGACAAGAGCAATTAGCGTCATAAATAAAACTTTATTAAAAAAAATTCAGATGAAGGATCCTAACATTTTCATTTAAATAGTACGGTATAATTGTATAGTTTAACATCAAAGAAATATTTTTTAACTATATTTTATAACCTCTTTTTTCATCTTGATTTTAATGTCTATTCATCTATAGTAATGAAATTTTAGTATGGTAGAAAGCATATTTTTTTTTTCATGTGGAGTAGCCATTACTCCTTTATGAAGGGACTGTTGACGAAAATCTTCAATTTTTAGATAAACATATTATAATCATAAAATTAAAAAGTAAACAGTACGTGTATAGAAAAGAGAGGAAAATTCGATTAAGATTTTTATTTCTTTTCTAGAGGAAGTAAAAGTGTAATTTTTTTTTTTTAAATAGAGGTAGAGAAAGTATAAATTTATGAGGTTCAGAATAATTTGTAGCTCTCAATTTATGGTAGTGATCAAAATTCTGTAAATGCTTTTTCCTTGGATTTTCTCATGCAAATGTTTGGGAAATTAAAATTTATTTGTAAATTTACTTATTTTGAAAAAATAATACAAAGAGGCACAACTAAAAAAATTTAAAAAGTTAAATGGAGAAAAAATATATAAATATAATAAAATTGAACAAACATAATTAATATGCAAACAAATATAACTGAAAGTTACAAAATAAAAATAAATATGATAAAATCATAATTTTTATACAAAATATGATATGCTCATGACAAAAATCTAGAAATGTTCAGTTTGCAGTCTACAAATTAAAAAAATATAAATAAAATCCACTTTCTTACTCTACATCTATTTATGTGTCTTTCATGGAAATAACTGAAATAAGAAGGGATAATGTTAATGAATGAGATATAATTTTTTTTCACTAAAAGTAAGAACCGTAATATAAACACATAAAGCTATTAATATACAGGGCAATAAATTCCCCCCCCCCCCAAAAAAAAAAACAATTTCTCCAGAAATCCAGTATGCTTAAATCACATAATACGAATTCTTTGGAGAACATTTCATGTATCCATTAAATGTAAGAATGAAGACACTTTTAATACAAATAAATCTAATGCCCACTTCTCTCCACACTTTATATTTAGGACCAACGAATTTTCACGACCGGCTATGAGGGCATTCTAATTTGTTGCGTAAAAGAACTTAAATAAAAATGGAAAAATTAAAATAGTATACATGACATTCATAATCATATGAGACAAAATCGAGTTCTCTATATAATTTTGGTTTATATAATCTTGTCTGTTTTATATTTGGTTTTGTTTATATTTGGCTTATATTTGGTTTATATAATTTTGTCTGTTTATGTCTATATAATTTTGGTTTATATAAAGTTGTCTATATAATTTTGAGTTGTCTATGTATTTTTTTCTATATGGCAAACCAAAGTTTCTCATAAAAACAGATAATGTAACAGGTAAACAGATAATGTATACATATAATATTTTACAATACAAGGGGGGGGGGGTAAAATTGCTGGGAAAATTTTTTTACAAGTAAAAAAAAAATGATTATTTAATTGATACAGGATTAATTCAGTTATCATTTATCTTTCTATGTCTTTATGTGTCTTTATTATCTTTTTTACCTATTTATGGTCCAATATTCCCGTGTGCTACATACCCCTGATATTTTAAATGAGTTCAGTTGTAGAATAAAAGAGATTTATACGAGAAACATAAAAATCATGCATTAGATGATCGTCAGAAACTGTACAATTGCATTACTAATATGTAAAAAGTAGAAAAATGTAAAATTAGTAACGGGTTATATATATCTCTGAGTTATTACATTATCCTTTTTTATAAAGGAGAAATTTCGGCATTGCGCATGCAAGCACTTAAAATCTAAGAGTTAGTATAAATAAACTTTTTTCCTTATCTGAAGTCTAAGATGTTATTCATATGATTATTATGGGTGATTACGAGGAATTTGAAATAGTCCATTTTTCCTATTCTTCAAGTTGTATCACATTCTAGAAGTATTTGCATTCTTCTGCATTTATATTAGACCCTCTTGTATGGTATCTTATTTATGCATTTATTGATCTTATAAATAATTTAATATTTTACAATTTCGAATTTTTTTAGCTTTAAAAGTATTACGATCTAAATTCTCATTAAAATCTAAAGGGCATGGTTAAAAAAAAAAATGAAGAAAATCCAGAAATTTTACATCTTCCGTTTTCAGTAGTATAGAATTAGGAATTCTTCTATTGTTGGCTCAGAAAATTCAGAGCCACAAAAAACGCAATGTCTAATTAAAATATCAATGTAAAATATCATAAAGTTAGATATCACTTTAAAAAATTTATCTGTTCAATATTTTCATTTCGATTACGCCAAAAAAGAAATATTCAAGAATTGACGGCAAAATAAAATTTTAAAAAATATCACATCAACTAATTTACTTGAGTTTGATTCTGAAAAAAAAATGTTGCATTTATCAGAATAATTCCATTAGAAACGATGCCCTGAGTTTATCTGTACTCAAAATAAAAATTATTAAACGAAAAAAAAACAAAGAATTAGAGGCAAAGCAAAAGAAAGATTGCAACCGTAAAAAGGCACGAGGCGAATCCTTTAAAGGGTAAAAGAAAAGTTGTTTGCGGTTCATTCCTAAAAGTAAAAATAAACAAAACAAAAACCTTCAGCGATAGTTTTTCGCCGCTAAGTATGAAAAAAAAAAAAATTGGGGAATTCCCATATGAAGTTCAAGATTAAAGAATGCACTTTGTGAAGAAAAAAAAGAAGGGATATTAGTAGCTACACCGTGTTGCGATACTTAAGATTAAAATTGAATTTTCAGAGGTAAAAATTCAATTTTAAACTTGAATATTTTATTATTTTACATTTTAGAGTACGTCTAAGTAGTCCATTTGTGTGTACAGAAACTAACGTACAAGAAACAGAGAAATTATAATAAAATATAAGAGGGAAGTTTTTCCTTGGAAAACTGATTGACTTACCAAATGTGTCATTATTAAACTTTATGGAAATTCAATACAAACTTTTTATTTTGTCTTGATATTTATGGTTTGTAATTTATCTATTTATTTATACGAATATCGCTATAATGGTGACCCGTTGAACTAAACGTTAATTATTAAACTTTATGGAAATTAAATACAAACGTTTTAATTTTGTCTTAATAATTATGGTTTGTAAGTTATCTATTTTATATTACGAATATCGCTATAACGGTCACCCGCTGAACCAAACGTTTCACTATGGAAATTTAATACAAACGTTTCAATTTTGTGCTAATATTTATAGTTTGTAAGTTATCTATTTCATATTCTGAATATCGCTATAACGGTTACCCGTTGAACCAAACGTTTCTTTATTAAACTTTATGGAAATTTAATACAAAGTTGTAATTGTCTTATATATTATGATTTGTAATTTATCTATTTATATTACGAATATCGCTATAATGGTGACCCTTGAACTAAACGTTAATATTAAACTTTATAGAAATTTAATACAAACTTTTTTTATTTAGTCTTGATATTTATGATTTGTAATTTATCTATTTTATATTACAAGTATCGCTGCAACGGTCAACCGTTGAACTAAACTTTTCATTATTAAACTTTATGGAAATTAAATACAAACGTTTTAATTTTGTTTTAATATTTATGGTTTATAAGTTATCTAATTTATAATAAGAATATCGCTATAACGGTTACCCGTTGAACCAAACGTTTCATTATTAAACTTTATGGAAATTTAATACAAACTTTTAATTTTCTGTTAATATTTGTGGTTTGTAAGTTTTTATATTACGAATATCGCTATAACGGTCACCCGCTGAACCAAACGTTTCACTATGGAAATTTAATACAAACGTTTTAATTTTGTGCTAATATTTATAGTTTGTAAGTTATGTACTTTATATTCTGAATATCGCTATAATGGTCGCCCGTTGAACCAAACATTTCATTATTAAACTTTATGGAAATTTAATACAAACTTTTTAATTTTGTCTTAACATTTATGGTTTGTAAATTATTTATTTTATGTTACGAATACCTTTATATGAGTTGAACAAGGTCCTCATGGAATGCAAATGAAAGTTATTAGAAAATTAATGTTAAATATGAATAAAAGAATCTTATTCGATTTTTTTTAAAAGTTGATCTAAACTATTCGATTCAAAGGAAATAGGGGTGACAGAAAAAAACTCCATGTATTTTAAAGTGAAAAGGTACACAGATAATGTACATATAATATTCTACAATACAAGGGGGAAAAGGTAGAAACTTTTAAAAGAAAAAGAAAAAAAAATATTTTTGCTGGGAAAAGTTTTTTTACAAGTAAAAAAACTTATTTAATTGATACAGGATTAATTCAGTCGAATATTCCCGTGTGCTACGTTCACTGACTCTAGCATACAACATATTCAATTCGGGTATTTTTTATATTTCTTTCATTATGTATTATGCTTACGCAATATCTAAAGATTCAGAGTCCAATAAATCAAGATTAAGTAACAAGATCTTTTAACTCTTTACTCAGCTAAATTTTACCTAAATATCTTTCTCCTTAATCCTTTCCCTATAAATATCTGAATAACATCTAAATCCACAGGCCCCCTATTTTTTTTCTCTGGATTTATAAAACCATGTATGAATTTAAACCGTGGGCACTAGGTGTTAAAAGGTCTCTAAGTCCCTATTTAAAACAGGCAGGGAACATGTGGCTGCAAGCCAAAAAGGTAGAAAAAGGCCGTAAATTCAGGGCCTAGGGTGGTTTTGTCTCCCTGTCTGGCCGGCTTTTTATAATAAGGCGGAATAAATCACACTCCGGGTGACGTCGACATCTTCTTTAAACCGAAAAACTTTCAATGAAATTGTTCGCTGTAACAGAGGCTGTTGTCAGCCGTGATCCTCTGCATTGCTCGCTGTTTGCCGTGGCCGTTGTTACCGCTTCATTCGTGAAGTTTTTATCAAATGACGCGGTTGAGAGGAAAGCTGTAATTCATCGCGGCAGACGGCAGTTGCAGGTAAAAGCGGCCAGAATCAAATTAGATTTTGGGATAACGGAACATTTCCTGTTTACGACCTTTTTGCGATTATTGTAGAAGGCGCGAATTACATAATGCAAGAGAGTTTTCAAACGCAAAATCGGTTATTAGATTTTCATGACTGATGATTACACAGAGCAATTAAGCAAAATGGGTACTAGATCAGAAACAATTGGGTAAAGTTAACGTGCTAATAAAGTTAAATTATCCCGTAGAACTGTATGCTGTGGATATCTAGCGTGTGCATCTATGTTGCGGCCAAGTACTAGACCAAAAATGTGGCATTATTTAAATCTGATCTCCCGAAATATTTCTTTAACATTGACACGCTGGATGTTAGTTCCCAAGTATAGCAATATCGACATTTTATTTGTTGTATTTCAATAATCATTCCTGAGCATTCATAAAACAATCAATATATCAATACTATTGTATAGATATTGACAAGCTGATAATATACCCAAGATATAGCAATATTGACATTTCATTTGTCGCATGTCTAATTAACATTAAATGTTTTCAATGTAATAAATTTTTGCCTATGAGTATCTCCAATGTATATCCAGAAATAATAATTTCATTTATATTAATTCCAATAAACTTCGTATATTGGAATGTTATTATAAAAAATTTTTTATTATACCAGTATCAACTGTACGTTGGAAACCAGACTTCTTGAACTGGGAGTCAATGCCAGCTGCTAGCAAGTTCACTCTTGCATGTAAAAGTGAGAATGGGCTGAGTAGTTTACGTAAATTTTCTAACTTGTAACAAACATACAACGTAAATCTCCATTGAAAATGAGCAACAAAGAGAAAAAAGTTCCATCTTTCGGGATCATTTCCTAATAATATGGTGGCTTACAAAAATCCATCAGTATGAAAGGATTTTCCTCAAAATCTCCTACGACAGCAGTGTTAATTGTATATTGGAAATACTTCCAACAGACCAGTATACAATATAAAGTCAATATTAACCTGATTATTACTAATTATATCCGCAATGTCCAACATGACAGACCAATTACGCATATTGATCTGAAGGTAACAACTTAAAATATCGTAATATAATAATTACTTATAAGTGAATGGATATATCTATAGTTAATATAGTTCTTTCAATCTAGTGCTGTGTTCCACCATTTAACCAATCTATCTATCTAAAGGATGAACTGAAACTTCATACCAAAATAAACAAAAACGCAATTAGAAATAAGAAACATGATTATACCTCAACTTTGATGACGATTATTTGCTCTTTTAAATGTCCAGATAGTCGCATGGATGTCCAAGATGGAAAGTCTAACTATTATCCCCTGTTTCGTGTTTAATGCTTCTTTTATAAGGTAAATCTACTTCTTTTTCGACAGAATTGCCATTTATGGACTAGAAAAGAAATATCATTAAACAATAAAAAAAAAACCTCAGGTGAATGTTTTTACTAATATAGACATTATGTAGAACGTTAAACTAATTATTTTCGCTAACAATTTCTTTCCACTTCAACGTTAAATTTAATTAATGTTTGTTACAATATCGATAACCGATAATGTCTTTTTCAACGGCTCTGCGCTTCTTGTTAATTATTACTGTTTTGGCAGCATTGTTGTATTCATCGGTGTCTATTCCATTCTATGCTGATTGGTGTTTATTTATATATTTTTTTTTGTCTTGTTTGAGAAGGAAATAATCTAAACTATATTTATATTATCTTGTAATTTTATCAGCAAGTTTTTTTTTATGTTAGATTTAATGGAGAACTAAGAAAATTAATAAATTTGAATAGTGATTAAATTTTAAGTGTTCTGTCTTATGCTATTATATTAATTTTGAAAGCATAGTTATGTAAGTTAATAAACCACCATTAACTGTACCAATCTTCCAGTAATCAGATTGATTTTTCAAGTAACAATAAAATTCTTACAAATCAATTGTGAAAAAAAATTCCACTACCACTTTATCCATGCATCATTTAGTAAATATTAATAAATGCGCTATGCAATGTAATAAATGCAAGGAAAATTATACTAAAGTATATTAAAGCATGAAATTAATTTTTGATTTTTTTTTTATATCGTCAAAATAAATACACCATACAATAAAATTTGTCAGTCAAAACTGACAGAAGCTGGTCAATTAAAAATATATATATCTACCAGGTGATCATAATTAAACTTGGCCAATTCAGAGCCCTCAGCTGTAACTAAAATGCGGATTGAGCTGAAATTTTGCAGATAGACAATTAAAAGGATGCGCTGAAGGATTCCGCCACCCACCCACCCCCCAAAAAAGAGGGGGGATTACATGGAAATAATTTAAACAACATTTATTTACCGTGGTGCATTTGACTTCATCGCAAATTTTCCCACAAAAATATTTTTATGCATATAAAATACCGATATCTTCATCAGCACATCTCTTGTTTAATTTAATACATACCTAATAATGATAAATCCTGCTTTATTTATTCACTTAAAGATGCTAATTTCTTTTAAAAAGCGCTGAACCAGAAAATTCTCTTGATAAACGGAATTTCGTTTTTTAGGAAAAGGATGCAGGAATTCCTGTTTTATGACTGAAAGATTCAGAAAATATTTCGCGTTAGAATAACGTAACAGTTATAGACTATAATAAATGGCAGGTAAGGTCTTCTGGGGAAATTAGACATGATATGAGGAGAATATAAATCGTTTTAGTACTAATTAGAGTTGGTTAGTTTCATAAAATAATTTCACCATTTCGGATGCGGCTAAATAAAATTATTGGTATGAAAAGAAATTTTTTGTCCATCTTACGACTATCAATATTTATTGGTTTGATAATTGATTTAGGAGCTGGCACTAGATACGATGAGCAAATTAAAAAGCATACCAGGGAATTAATTGTGGTATGTCAATTACTTAAAGTAGCCGATTACTTTCGGATCTGTTCTTTTCAAAAACTTTCCTTGCGAAAATTTTCGTCCTATTTCCCGAATAAATATAGCATCAAAATAGGAAATTAATGCAAAAAAATAGTCCAAAATTCTGCAACCTTTTACAAAATTGAAGACTTTTGGTCGAAATTTAGAAAAATTTTACATATGCGGGTAAAAGATAAAATTAAAATTTTAAAAATCAAATTTTTAAATATACCGGTACTCTAAAACATAAAATTATGCATATAAAACAAATTTATTACATGTTTGCAAGGCCCTTCTGAATGTAATACACCAAAAACTAATCCATATCTTAAAATGAAAAAAAAAATACATGTCATTATAAGCAATTACATGTAAAATTTCAGTCATTTCTCATGAGATTTTTTTATAAATGAAGTTATAAATAAACAAATAATTATCCTAGACTCTAATATGTAGTTCATAAAATTCTTAGTATTATGGAAAAAATACCTAAAAATTTTCATAAACATGCCACGAAACTATTATTTTCATATGAGTAGTTTACATTTTTGGTGAAAAATAAATTCTCCAATTATTAAAGTTTCCACTTGTATTGAAGCATCTGCCCTTCGTTAAATCGTTCTCATTTCATTTCTAATGATCGAATAGAAAAAAAATGAAAGCAGATTTTCAAACAGAAATTTACATTCTTTAAGTAACAGTAATAATAATTTTTAAAAAAAATCGGAATTTTTCTCAAAATCGACGCAACGTTTTGAATGTATTTGGATACCTTAAGTGTTTGGAGCTATATATATATACTAGCTGAATACCCGTGCTTTGCTACAGAGTACATTCAAATTAACTACAACGGTCAATGTATGCAATTAATGCCAAAAAATATATATTTATAAAAAAAATCGTAACGGATATTTTTGTAGACAAAATAATGTAAAATAAAATATTGAAATTAAATACAACGGTCAATGTATGCAATTAATTTGTATGCATAATATCCATAAAACATATTATTTTGAATTAAATTCTTAAAAAACTTCCATCTCAATTAGTCTAGTGGTTAAATTTTATCTTTTACCGTATTTTAATATTTCTTTTGTCAATTTATTTCGCTGTTATGCACATGACGCAAAATCAATTTAAAGTTTCAGAAAAAGAAAATAAACCACGTGATCAGCATTTCATAAATTAAATTCTAAAAATTAATCTTTAAAAATTCACCAAAAATCAGAAAATTAAGGTAAATATTCGAAAAATACATCATTTTAAAGGAATTTTTATGATCTTTCTCGTGATATAAATTTTATAACCCTCAAATTATTATTTTAAATGCAAACTTAAAAAAATTACAAAAATAGATTAAAAATTTAATTTTAAAAAATCTAAGGAGAAATTTTCAAAAATGTTTCTTAGTGCACTTGTACACTATAAGAAGAATCGCCATGCAAAATTTCAGCCCTTTAGGTCCAGCGGTTTGGTCTGTGCGTTATCTGTCAGTCAGTCAGTCAGTTACGGAACTGTTTTAGATATATAGATTTGTATATAGTTCAGCAACAAAAATAAGTTAAAAGAAAAAAGAAAGCAATAGGAAGCAAGAAACTAAATTACAGTATTACAAAATTTTAACACTGCGCGTGTCTCGTTAGTCTACTTAGTTGCAATGTCGGGGGCCTATATTACCAATATTACAGTGAAAATCACCAAATGATTGTTAGAGTTTTAATTGCTCCAAGCTAATTATTTTTAAAAATTATTTATTCAAGGAACATGTTTTCAAATTAGTGTTAATACACAATTAAGGTAACAAAATAATATTTTTTTATTTTCTAAATTATTATGTCAAGAAAATAATAGGGTGGATATTTTAATGAGTAACATCTGAGCATAAATGGCATTGATACCTGTATTTCAGTTATTTTGATTTATTTCTGCCAAACACATAACAAAAAAGAAAAAATAAATTCAGGTAGTCTCTTCTAAACAAAACTACCGCGTGTTAATAACGTAGGATTACTTATCGTTGCTTACCTCTTTTTTTTTAAAATTTAATTGTATTTATTTTTTTACGCGTTTTGGTACTTTTCTGTTTAACTGTTCACTGCTACTGGGTTTGGCGCACTGCCAAATTTATAACTCGCTATGAATTCTGATTTTTTTCTTCCCGGAGGACCGTTATTGAGGAACGTAATCCTACGGGAAAAAAAAAAAACTATTTGAGAATGAAAATATCAGTGAATGAATATATAAAATTGAGAAAAAAAATACGTGAATAAACTGATTAAAGTTTGTTAATATGCTCCACTATTATTTCATTTTTCCCGGACTTTGTAGCGTGGGTTTAGCAATAGATGACCACCTCACACCCGAAGCCAATCAGGTATTAATTTCCATCTACTATCTTCAATTTCTCTAGGCATGCCAATATTTTCTTTAATCTGCAAAGTAAAAATAAATTAATAAATAGAAATTAAGGAATTCCGATGTTATTAAAAACGTCTAACAAAAACATTTTATAACACTTTAAATAAAAATAACCAAAAACAGGATGTTTAAGTAATCGAATTAAAATTATTCTCTTCAACTTACAGGAATTTTGTCACGTATAACTGAAAATTGATGATGGTATATTTTGTATTTATTTATTTTAAAAGCAGATCCAAGAGATAGAGTAATTGAGAAAATGCATTTCATATTGATTCCCCGAACAGAATTTTATAAATAATTTAATATGCTGTAACGCATGTTTTCCAGTATATAATTGAGTGCTAATTTAAATACTTATATTTTCACTCTCCAACTTACTGTACACTCGGAGATATTGGTTTAAGTATAATAATAATAATAATACAATATTAATTAGGGTTTATATGTCCATTACCACTGTCTCCTTTGTAAGTCTGCATCTATACGTTCCCTTAACTCCATGATTGCAAGGTTTGTGGCGTCAGTCTTCTTGCGGTTGAATACTCTTAACTTCAACATTGTCTAGCGCCAGGCTTGGTGCTGTTTGTTTTGATAGCAACATTTCATACATTTCTTCTGGTTTCTTATGGTTTATTCGGTGTTTAGGTATGTTTATTGGATGATCATACTTATCGGAAGCAATCCGTTGGTTTTTAGACAGTATCGGCACCGCTGATGAAGAGATGCTGTCAAAAACCTTTTACATTCTTATTTTTCCATGTTTATAGTTTCACACTGCATAGTGTTATATAGCTTATGCTGGTTTTTCACTTTCAACTTTGTCTTATATATATATATATATATATATATATTTATATATATAGATATATATATATCTATATATATATATATATATATATATATATATATGTGTGTATATACTATAATATATATATATATATGTATATACATACACACACACATATATATATATATATATATAGATATATATATATATATATTATATATATATATATATTCACATACATATTATCTATAACCAGATAACTTATACAATAATTTGCCACTCTATTTGCTGTTCTGAAGCCAGTAGGCTTCCACAGTTACATACCTAAGTCCTGTCATCTCACGCAATGTACAACCCTTTCAGCATTTGAAACTAGTATTTGAATTGTGATATATGTTTTAAAAAATCTGTCAATTTAAGTATGATTGTCTGAAGTCACAAGATATCAGACAAAGCCAAAGACTATGAACAAATAAATTATATCGTTCACTATATATTTCACAAAAGATACAGGAAGAGGAAATACATAAGTGTTTAATTATCATATGATCTTAAAGCTGTAAAAATACCATTAAAACATATACCATTAAAACATATTTCTGTTTTATAAAACTTAATTACGATACACAACTTTAATTTTGTTTTATGTTATTTTTGTCGTTTCATAATTATAAGTGCTGACATCTTTCCTATAGAGTAGAGTGCATTTTATATGCAGCGAACATTTCAGAGGAGTACCTCTGAAATAAATCTGCTTTCTAAGTTCGCTCCATAAGTGGTCACCCTAAAGCCACAAGACGTCTCATAAAGCCGATAGCTTAAGGATTCTCAGCAGGTGAAAATGTCGCCATATTTTTGCGAGCTCGGGCACCCACGAAAAGAATGCGTTTGGTTGAAATATGTTACGGGAGCCACAAAGTGCTTTAGAATTTTGTCCTCTTAAAGGGACTTTAAGAATAAATACCACAATAGGTGTTTTGTACATCAAAGACCGGGGTCTTTGGACATGGGAAAAGTCATGCTGCGTTTCATTTATGTAAACTTAAGTGCTGAGTTACTGCTTAAACGCAGGTTTTATCTTCAATGGCTGGACGCCGTGAAGAAATACGATAAAGACTCAGTCGCCCTCTTTGTAAGCCTGGAGTGAAAAAAAGTTATTTTTCCACGCTTCAGCAGAAAAACATTTTCATTCTGTTCGCTGCTATTTTGTCGCAAGTCTTACGTGAATGGGTGTCTGAGGAGTTAAGTATCTTGTGGGAATATCGCGTAGAATTAATTTCGACAATCACAGTGATATATTGCACTCCTTACATATACAAATTTTTAGACTTAAAATCTCGTTTTTCTCTCCAAATAAAGATAAAAACGATAAAGAGGAAAAATCCGTATTATATTAGTCTGTATAAGAACGTGATATTGTTTTTGATTATCAAGAGTTATAATTGAGTTATTTTACTCAAGTAATGACTAGATCAGTTCTTCATTAATTATTTTTTTTTCCCTGAATCCCTACAAAGGGCATACACGGATTTATAGAATGAAATTAAAATAGATTTAGTTACATGTCTTTGCTTGATTTTCACGTCGTTTTTAAATTCTAAAAGCTATCTATCCTTCCAGTGGCATTCATCTAGCTCTAAATAAATTATATACATAACACTCCTTTTGTAATAAATTTTTAGACTTAAGACTGGGTTATGTTCCTAAACTAAGAGTAAAATGAAAAGAAATGTGGATCATAAATTAAAATGGAAATAAAAACAATGTTAAGCTCATTAAACCGAGAGTGAATGTGCGTAGAGTAAGCTCTCTCTCTCTCTCTCTGTGTGTGTGTCTCTATATATATGTATATATATGTGTATATATATATATATATATATATATATATATATATATATATATATATATATATATATATATATATATATATATATACATACATATATATACATACATATATATATATATATATATATATATATATATATATACATACATATATATACATACATATATATACATACATATATATATATATATATATATATATATATATATATATACATATATATATATATATATATATATATATATATTTGAGTTTTTAACGTTAACATCATTCTGTCGACGGGTCCAACATTATCAGGATTGTTTCTGTTTTTCTATTTGGATGCGGATTTCAATATAGATATGGATTTGCATGAGGATATTTTAATGATAATGATGGCCCTATTGACAAAGAGGTGTTATAATCAAACAATTTCCCGCCTTCTTGATTTGGTTTGCCTTCGTGTCTTGGTTTTCTACTTCATTTCATATTTTTCATCTTACTTTGGAAAGTGCAATAATCTGCGCAAGTACTTATATTACACAAGTATTCTTCATTCTTTGTAAAAGCTATAAATTCTTATTGTCTTTCGAAATTTATGTATATATATAACTATGTATAATTATATATATATATATATATATATATATATATATATATATATATATATATATATATATATATATATATATATATATATAATTAAGTTAAAACAGAAAACTAAACCTAACTTAGAGTACTTGTGAATTTAAGATAAGTATAACACCTCTTTATAAACAGTGGCATCATCATCAATTAAAAAAGGACGGAAATAAATTGCGATAAGGAAAATTTCAAAATTCTTTCAATGTTCGAGATGACGGTGAAAGTTATTTATGTGGGATCCCTAAAATCTATAGTTTCAGCAACTTTTCTTCATTTCATTAAATTCCACTGATTTCCGATCGTCCTTTCTGTGATAAAAAACATGAATAAAATTTAAGCTAAGTTCAATAACGTATCACTAAAGATATTTCCTTCCTTTTAAATATATTGTACGTCTGACGATTATAGGCCATATTTTAGCAGTATTTTTACAAAGTAACCTTTTATTTTATAAATCTGTTTTGATAAAACTCAATGCTATCCGCCTTTCTTTCCCAAAGTCTTGCTACATATTTTTGCCGAGTAAAACAGTAAAACAATAAAGAGTAGTTTAAAAGGAAAAGCATGTTTTTACAACTCACGTCAAGAGAAGTGGCTTTTTCCCATGCCTAGTTCAAACAATTTCCGACTATCGCTTTCAAAGATAAAATCAGTAGACTGCACTGTCCGGAAATCCCCCTAGCCCATAAATTACTGACCTCAGAAATAGTAAACTTTCCTGAAGGGAAGAACGGCCACACCTGAAGTGCTACTGACCAGTGACCGAATGAAGACATTTGGCTCCTAGATGGCCATAAAAAGCGTTCTGCTACTGGGCATACACAAAAGTTAAGTACCGTCCCTCGCGGCCGTGTTTGAGTATTGTGTAACATCTTTAGCCGCTGACGTGCTATTCAGGATCGCAGTCTTGTAGTATTAGGTAAGATTTACAAGTTGTAAATCTTAAACTAGCAGAAAGGAAATAATCGGGAAGAATAGAAGAGAAAAATAGAGATAAGTATGAGTTTGCGAGGTTTCTTATGCTAGATTCTGTGAAATCACGGTCAGTTCAGAAAAGCGGTAATTTTGTAAATGAGTTTTGGCTTGAAGAAATTTTGCATCTGTACAAACTGACACTGAAAAAAAAAATTATTCACACATACACATAGTCTAGACATTTGTTGGACATGCGCAGGAATTCAAATAAATGATTAAAAAAATCCTGTAAATAAATCTGCAAATTAGTACATTAATCTATTAGGAATACGATTACATTAGTCTAGATCTGATTTTTCGAAACTTGTTGATCGTTTTTATTTTATTATTTAATGCATTAAATATAGTATTTATCTAAATATTCCTACTTTTTAATGCAATAAAAATCAAATCAGTTATCACTTCGTATGAACCGAACATTATAAAAAGTAAGTTCATTATTTATCGGAAAAGGTCTTCAAACAGTAGTATAGCTATACCTGCTGTGAAAAAGAAAGCTTAATATGCTTTGAAAAAATTATAGTGCCTTATGCATTTTCACTAGTGGATTTTTCTTTCAATTGAGGATTAAAAAATTAATTTTAGAATATATGCAGCAGCATGCTGCAGTTTTATTTATAACCAAACATGAAAATTTTGCTAATTTGGTAAAAATTTTCTAGTGCCTTGTTTTAGTGCCTTATGCATTTTCACTAGTGGATTTTCCTTTCAATTGATGATTAAAAAATTAATTTTAGAATATAAGCAGCAGCATGCTGCAGTTTTATTTATAACCAAACATGAAAATTTGCTAATTTGGTAAAACATTTTGTAGTGACATGTTTAATTGCCTTATGCATTTCCACTAGTGGATTTTTCTTTCAATTAATGATTAAAAAATTAATTTTAGAATATAAGCAGCAGCATGCTGCAGTTTTATTTATAACCAAACATTATCAAATTAACAAAATTTTGAAAATTGCTCGATTGCTATTTAGCCATATATTTAACAACTATTAATATAGTCTTCTAATGTTTAACGATTTTTATTTTAATATTTAAAATTGCAGTTTTTTTTCCTCTGGCAGAAATAAATAATCGTATCTACTGGTATTTCAAATTTGCATTTTTGTATTGTTAATGTCCTTAATCTCCTTCAGATTGCCTATGGCATAGTTTGATTATTTCGCATAGAAATAACATTAGAACCTTGAACAGAAGAATGCCCAGTGCTGGTTAAAAATATTCGCTGTAAGGTAACCCTACTGAAACTCGGGAAAGAAATCAATCTCACTATGACAAGTTGTTATATCGTCTACCAATAACCTTTATTTGTAAACGTCTATTTTTAATTATTTTAGCGAATTATATTTTACCTATTATTGGAGCTAATGAAAACTTATACGGGAATTAAAGAAAAAATATTTTTTTATTTTTACCGATATGTAGAGTTGTAGGATGAGGGCTACTGGTCCTACCATTAATCGATTATGACCTACGTAGGGGGTAAAATGAACATTGATAGACTTAGGCTAAAGCATAATTAAAGAGCATCAGACATGTGGAAGAAAAGGTTCATAGAATTTTTCAAATAATTATGTTGCTGAGATATTGAATTAGTATTTCTCGTTATTATGTCTCGTGTGCGAGTAGTGGCACACAAAAGATATTTTTACACCGCTATAGGGTATATTGAAACTAGTGAATGCAATTATATACTGGTCAGAAGATCTGTGTTTTGATGGCATCTTTCCCCTAGTAGCTCCCGACATTGCACTGAACGATGATAGACTAATAACATTATATATATATATATATATATATATATATATATATATATATATATATATATATATATATATATATATACATATAAGACAAAGTTGAAAGTGAATAACAAGTATGTTCAAAACCACTACCGCCAGGAGCTAAAAACATGAAAAGATAAGTGAAGAATAGGTTTTTGACAGCATCTTTTCATCAGCGGTGTCGATACTGTCTAAAAACCAATGGATTGTTTCTAATAAATATGATCTGAGCAATAAACATACTTAGACACCGTACAATCCATAAGAAACAGATATGTATATATATATATATATATATATATTATAGTGGTAAAATTCAGTATTGCTGAATAAAGAACTAATAAATAAAAGTGTACTTTCAAACGTCCTGTCTCGTTAGCCTCAGAAAGGAAAGGGTAACAGAAGTCAAGAATGTTCAATATGGGATTCTCCCACATTACCAAGATGAGTATAACTGAATAGTACTGCCTTAGGTATGCTATCTGATAACTTAAGAAAACCATTTTCAGATAATGGCATGCTGGTCTAAACATACCCCTGTACACTTTACCATAGACAAAAGCTATTGTTGATTTCCAGTAGATGTAAATATTTAACTTGATAATTATTTGTCAACATTTCGTCTCCTCATACATGAGAATTTCACCGCATGTATAACTTTTCATTTGGTTCACTTACATATGCAATATGACATTTTTCTTCGAATGCCATAATTACCGCGATTTTCGTCGACTTATGGGTCAATTACCGCGATTTTCGTCGACTTATGGGTCGAAAGGGTGTTCTCCGTAAGGAAAATTCATTGCTACTCATGTGTAGATAGCCCAGGAACATTCATGCCACATCCGGGGTTTGAACCCGAGCCCACGCGTTAGTGATGTAGCAAGCATAACTGGCACCCGGGGGACGATACCTTTTTGGTGCCCCCTTTGCCAAAAACATATAGTAATATTATATATAGAATTAGTGAAAAGGACCATTTGACGCCCCTAAGCGAGTGGCGTCCGGGGCATGATAGACCCTTTTGCCAACCCCTCGCTTCGCCACTGTCACGCGTTGATAGCCTGCTACTCAAATCATCATACAATGTGAAAGAACACCACGCATATTACATGTAAATACTATGGTTTTTAATAGTTTTAAACATAAAATTAATTTAATAGATTATAATTTACTAAATTAAATTAATCGAAATAAAATATATTGGTATAATAATAAGTATTTTAATTAATTTTAGTAAGTAAATTAAATAATTTTAAGGTGCATTCAAAATCTGAATTTAAACACAACAAATATTAATACACTTTTAAATGCAATAAAAAACTGAAAAATAAGTTTTTTATTTATTAATATAGATAATATCGTTTGAGACAAAATATTATTTTTTTTATACTATTTATAATATTTTGGTTAACATAATCTGATTTTTGCAGTTTTGTATATCTTTGCATCTTCTTTTTTCGAGATAGCATTAACCCTTCCTGTTGTTCCTCATGATAGGGTGGGAAGCTCACATGCGTAAACTTTATTATGTGGTGATAATGTGTGATGATAATTTGATGATACTGTGGGCACTGTTGAAAGAGACATGTTTGTTCTATTTATTTGGTTTGCCTTAATGTTTTCGTTCTCTTCAACTTTATAAGTTGTTCTGAACTGCTACTATTCCAGCCCCATATTTAATCCAATCGCTTAACACTCCAGAGGTTCATCGACATTGCGAGGATTCTGAAATTATGAATGTCTGCTGGAGCAAAAGTTTCAAATAGCTTGTAAGGTATACATAAGATTCGATTCACAAGAATCGAACTTTTGAGTGAATGAATTAAAGAAGCTGCTTGGGATATGGTAATTTCGGCATACGCGCTTGGTATAAATACCGAGCAGCTTGATTAAATTAAGAGGTAGTTAAGGTTGATAGATAAGCGAGTTAAGGGAGCTACGAGGTAAGCAGCTCCAGGTGTTAACCGGCGCTTGTGCTTAGGGGGCCCAAAGTTTACGTAGCAGAACTGCTGGTTTGACTCTCTAGGTTGTGAGTATTGCAAAGTGTATTTTTATTGAATGCTAATATATATTCCGTACAAGTAATACGTATGCTTATTGCTGTAAAAGCAAATTCTATATGTGCAACGAATTCAATAAACATTGAATTATAAACTGTGTTTGTATCAAATTCCGCTATTTAGAGTAAACGCTATTTTTGCCCTGCGATGAGTACAGCTCAGATTCAAAATATTAGAATAATTGAGAAAAAGTAATAAGAAAGAAATTATTTTCCATTTATTTATTTTTGATACTAAGTAAATGCAATTAAATTTCTTATAAATTAAATCTGGAATGTTTAGATAAGATTTTAACATTTACAAAATATAAAATACAAAACATTAGGTATACAACAGCTTTCTGAAACACATCAAAATATTAGAATAAAATTTAGATTGGTTCAAAATATTAGAATATTTTATTTTATGCAAAAATATTACCTTATGAATATGAAGTAAATAGTAGTTAATATTTTGTAGCATCCCCTTTAGCTTTAATAACAGTGTACAATCGATCTTGCATACTATATACAAGGTGTTTACAAATATTTCTATCAATATTAGCACAAATAGACTTTATACGTGCCACTAACTCAGTTTTACTTGAAGGAGGATTTTCTTGGAGTTTTTTCTTCGTTATACCCCATAAGTTTTCGATGGGATTAATGTCTGGTGAGTTTGGTGGCCAAGGAAGTACCTTAATTTTACGTTGGAGGAACCAATTCTTAGTTGACACCGAGGTATGCAGTGACGCTAAATCTTTTTGAAAGATGACATCATCTTCAAAAAAATCTTCTGATGATGGAATCATGTAATATTCCAAAATTTCTTGATATATCTGAGAGTTAACCTTTTTGTAGACGATGCATAACTTTCCAGGTCCTTCTGCACTCATGCAACCCCAAACCATGACACTAGCAGCAAATTTTACCGAACGTTCAAGGCATTCTTTATCAAATGCTTCTTGCTTCATTCTCCAAACTCGAATACCTTGACTACCATATGAAACACAAAACATACTTTTATCACTAAATAATATTTTTTTCCTATCTTCTTCGCTCCATAAACGTCTTGATTTACACCAATTCAATCTTATACGCTTTTATTTTGCAGTCATGAGAGGTTTTGTTTTTGGTACATGAGATTCAAACTTAAATTTATGGAGACGTCTTAATGTCGTCGATTTAGAAACTTCAACTGCTTCTTCTTTCCATTTTCGGTGCAAGAATCGCACACTTTTAAGACGGTTTTTCTTAACTATACTCTTCAGTTTCCTGTCATCTCTAGCAGATGCTTTTGGTTTTCGGCCACCATTTCAGCGATTATTTTGAAATTTTCCATTTTTTTAATATTGTGTTAGTATTTTACTAACGCTTGATTGCGAACAATACAAATTATTCACTATATAACATTGATTTTTACCGTGCCGATACAAATCAACCATACGAAGTTTAATAGACTCAGGAATATCACTCACACGAACCATTTTAAGACAAAAAAGCAAACAAACTGCAAAAAGAATACTTATTTTAAGTAAAATCATCTGAATTTAATCAATGATGCCACCAGTTATGAATTGGTGATAATTAAAGGAGAATTAATGTGAAATATTCTAATATTTTGAACCACTTGAATAAATATTCTAATAATTTGACTTTTCAAAATAGTTTTTTTTTTCAATTAATCTTTTCAAAAATGATATTAATTTTAAGATAATAAATAAGTTTAATCAACAATAAGTTCTTAATAAAAATATCATTTGCATATTTGCATTAAAAGACATTAAATTACCAAAGGATATTTTCAATTTGTAAAAAAATATAATTATTCTAATATTTTGAATATCAGCTGTAGTACTTCAAAGTAAATCCATCTTTCTTTTGATAGGATTATAAAATAAATAAATTAATAAATAAATAAAAAACTGTAGATGTTAAAGTCAATCCTGCCTGATATCCCCTTTTAAAATATGTTTGCATGTGATATATTTTGCAGTGTGAAAGCAAATTAGAGGGTCGATTCTATAAAGGGCTCGTTCGAAAAGAGATAATTATAAGCATTTTACATTTCAGATGATATCTATTCAGTCTCAGAACTGTCTTCAGTCTCAGAACTGTCTTCAGTCTGTGAACATTGCGCACCGTTCATATTATGTTAAGAATATTCTATTGTACCGTATATTATAATTTAATGGGGTCCGAGACACATTTAAAAAAATTTTTTTAGTTAAAATTTTGAATTTTTTGTGATGGTTAACCATATAATTTATAAACAAAATCATATAAAACTTCTCAAAAAGCTTAAAAAAAAAAAAAAAAATTAATTCACAAAAGAGTGGGGTAATTTAAAATCGTTATAACTCGAAATATTATTTGTCGAATTTCGAAATTTTTTTCTTTAATTAAACAGAAATATATAAGTTTTAATTTTGATGCATCATTTTTTAAAATATTGATTTTAAAAAAAATTAAAAATATTTAGATTATAAATTACAAAAAAAATTATGTAACTTAGTTTTAAAAATTCATATTTTCAAAATAAATTTTTTTTTCAAATTTTCTGAATCAAAATTAAAGTAAAATAGTTGAAAAGGACATGTTCCAAGTGTCAACCATTTATCTTTAACGGTTCTTGACTTATAACAATTTAAAGACAAGAAATAGGGGAAAAACCCATTCTGCAGGAAAACGCACTTACAGGTTTAAACAACGATTGGATTGGCTACTATTACAATTTTGCAAGAAAAATAATAATAATAATTTGTCCTATTCTAATTAAGATAGAAAGATAATTTAAACGTCACTTTAAGCGTAAAAGATCACAGAAATTTTTATGCAATTTTTTTTCGAAAATTTGAACAATTTTGTGTCCTGGACCTCCATAATAGGTGTCGAATTATCCTCTAACTACGCAATGAACAGTACTCCAATTCCACAGTAAATTAAAATGGGTAGCTACATGTTTCGAACTCACTTAAAAGTTCAACATCCGGCCAAGGAGCTTTGATGGGATTGCCGCAATGAACAATTCACAAATGCTAATCGGTATCATTGTGGCAATCACACAAATGCCCTTAGGCCGGACGATGAACTACTAACTAGTTCGAAACTTGTCATCCTTTTTAACTTATTGTAGAATTGAAGAAGGGTTCAATACGTATTTTTTATTCCCAAGTTTACTGTAAGTCCTCTATATAATTGGTGTTAGATTTCACAACTAATATTTCTTCAGAGCAAAAATGCATTACATGCAAAAACGTCAGGTTTGTTATAAGCAAGACCTTATTTTAAGAAACTCGTATAATCCTAAGTGGGGCATATACCCATAGTTTTTTAAAATTTTATTTAATTACTTTTTTAAACCTTGACCGCTGTGTTCTTGGATTTTTTGTTACCTGACATTACCAAATTTTAAATACTTTATATCCAGATTTTATTTAAGAATTTTTTTTTCAGATCATAATTCTGTTTCGTTCATGTTGATTAGTTACAAATTTAAGCAAAAGAGAACATTATAAGTACGTTCAAATCTCCCGAAGGAAAGATCTCGATAAGGTTTAACTTTGGACTTGACAAACCTTCAATGGATTCAGTAAGGTCAGCTATATGTTTGTTGAATGAGTCTCTCTGTTTGTGAAGAGGACTACATTCGCTTCGTTTAATAATACTGTGCTGACTATTGTGGCATATAAAGGCAAAGGTACCGAGTCTTATGAGTTCGTGTGATGAGTTATAACGCTTTGAAATATCCGTTCCTACATGTCTTGTAAATTGTTCGGATATAGCAATATCTTTAGATCTGGAATTTCATGGATTATTTGCGCGCAACAACGACGATATTGGTTGTATGCTGTTGTCTATTATCTTGCCGATAAAAGGTCCCCCGTGGTATGTGAGCAAACCTGCCAGGATAGGTCGAAGGTTGTAACCATGTGCTATTGAGGTGCTATAAGGACAAAAGGGAATACGCACATTCTGTTTCGAAATAATGACTCTCTGTGAAGTCACTACTAACGTTCTGTCCTATACCGCTTAAAATTATTCTAGATCACAGTGATGAAATGGCTTTCGTCAATATAGTGATTTCACTATTAATTTTCACACAAATAAACGTTACTGTATGATCTAACGTGCCAGGTGCAGCAGCATTCCTGGAGGTGAGACTATCCCGGCACTGCCCTATATTCTTCCCAGATGGCGCTGCTTATCACTCTTATAACTGGAAAGACTTTGTTTTTATTCTTTGCTTCAATCAAATTAAATTTTATCACACAAATACGAAAGTACTAGATCCCGAATTTCGTTATCTCTGTTACCAAATTTCTTAAAACTACAGTTTTAAGCACGAATCATAGGGAAAGAACGAAGAGAGGAAAGAACAGTAGTTAGCCTTACTCATTAAAAGACAGAATTTTTCACATATAATCATTAATTATAAAATCTATCAATTTTCTGGGCCGTAATTCGGATTGATATCCCATTGTATCGAAATATTTTTTGTTTATCTCTAAAAATATTAAACACAGTAAAACCTCGTTTATCCAGGTTAACTGGGACCATAGGCAATCCGGATAATCAGGGTAATATGGGTAATAAGAAAACAAAATCTTTAACTAATCGTACTTACCGTTTATTACGATAAAAAACTATGTTTTGCAACAAAACAAGACATCATTAAAAAATATAAAAATAACTTTCCGCATCATTTCTTAACAAAGAAATGGTAAATCTAGTAAAGCTTTCTTAAACTCAACAAAAAGCATTTTATTGCCATAATTTATTGTACATTCTATGCAGGAACTGTACATCAAACTACACTGGTGAAATAAATTAAGAGAATTTGCATATTTTATCAAATTCCATGAAAAGAACTGAACTGAATGTAAAACCACTGCTTCTAGACAAAAATGCAAATCTTGTACGTCAAATACGTAAGCGTACACGTGTGTGTAGACGGAGCCAGTAGAGAAACAGGCTGTATAAGGGCACGTAAGTTAAGACGCATTTCGTTCTTTAGCACATCTCGGCGAATTTCTTGGTGTTATTTTGCAGCAATTGGTTAATTTCAAATTGTAACAGTAAAAATGAGTAATCACCAACGTTTAGTTGATGGAATGAGGTGGCGAATTGTGGGAAGGCTAGAAGCAGGCCTATCTCAAGTCCAAATTTGTAGAGAGTTCAATTTAACGCCCAGCGTCGTGTGCAACTTATGGAAACAGTTCCAGGATACCGGATCCATCGACAGAAAGCCTGGGCAAGGTCGTCCAAGAGCCACGACGGCCAGAGAAGATCGCCATTTGTCGATTATAGCGAGGCGTAACAGGAATGCTACAGCTTCTCAGCTCTCTCGTGACTTGTATGCAGCCACAGGAACCTGTGTATCAAGGGTGACTGTTTCCAAAAGACTTCAAGAGAGAGGGTTGTTTGCAAGAAGACCTGCTGTTTGCGTCCCGCTCACTTCTGCTAACAGGAGAATCCGTTTATCATGGTGCAGAGAGCATAGAGATTGGAGAATGGATCAATGGCCGACCGTTCTCTTCACTGATGAGTCCCGGTTCAGCCTAAACACCGATTCTCGCCGTACGTTCATACGGAGAGAACCAGGGACCCGCTACCTACCCTCCAATGTCCGCGAAATCGACCATTATGACGGAGGAGGTTTAATGGTCTGGGCAGGCATCATGTTGGATGGCCGCACACCTCTCCATGTCTTTGAAGAGGCACTGTGACTGGTGTGAGGTATAGGGATGAGGTCTTGGAGCCCTATGTTCGCCTTTTCAGGGGTGCAGTTGCACCGAGTTCATTTTAATGCGAGGTCACATAGAGCTCTTCTGGTCGACGAATTTCTAGAGAGTGAGGATATTCGCCGGATGGATTGGCCAGCCAGATCTCCAGACCTTAACCCTATAGAGCATGTCTGGGACGCTCTGGGGAGGGCAATTGCAACTCGCAACCCCCCTCTGAGAACCATCCAGGGAATGAAAACAGCGTTGCTGAACGAGTGGGACCAATTTCCACAGGAAATGATAAAGTGCCTTCTTTCAAGTATGAAATCACTGTGAGACCTGTATATCTGTAAGAGGGGACCATGCCCCTTATTAACCCATCTATTAACCTATTTTTTTGTTTATTCTGCAACCGCTGTTTCATACCTTCCGACTCCAACGAGTGTTACGAACGATCATGCGTGTGTATTACAATTATTGAATGGTTATTTGTTTTGTATTGTATCAATGTATGTACATATTAGATTTAATTAAAATCGGTACAGTAGTTCTAGAGATAATCGACCAAGTCTGCAAATTCTCTTAATTTCTTACACCAGTGTAAAATGCGAATATTTGGCGTACTTGTAGTTGCCTTCTTGCTATCATAGTGGAAAAATGTTACCTAAAGTGAACATTAAATAATGTGTACAAATCGGATCGGATTATCCGGAGATCCGGATAAACGAGGACTGGGTAAACGAGGTTTTACTATAATAGTAAGAGTATCACCATCGTGTATGAGTTCGAAAAACCAAACAATGGTTATGATTATTGTTTTTTTATATTGTACAATGTCCAATATCAGCACAACCGGGTGGTTGGAATTCCAATCCAAACAACGGGATCTAGAATTCTTTAGGAAGAAAAAAATGAGTTCTAATATTGATCCTGCAACTCCCCCTTCCCTCGCACAGAAACAAAATATTCCTTACTCAGAAATGGAACTCCCGACCGAACGTGCTGTCCTAAACCTGAACGAATCGTGATTGCACCGGCGCTGCTCAAATGAAATACCGTGGCTCTTCCCACTCATCAGTCTTCGAGAGCACTTGTGTTTCTTCGAGGACAGAATTACTTGAATTTATTAGACGACGATTTTCTTAAAGGCAAAGGTTGAAATATTGCATGAAAATGTCACGAAATATTGCATGAAAGCCACTAAAAATTTGGGAATAGGTAAAAAAAATACTGGGGTAGAACATCTACTCTAGCTCTTTTTGTATTAAATGATGTTAAACAAATGTTTATAATACAAATGTAAGGTTTACATGAGATTCGATTCTCAATAATCGAACTTTTAAGTGAATAAAGTTAAAGAAGCCACTTAAGATATGCTAAATGCGGCATACGCGGTTGGTATAAATACCAAGCAGCTAGATTAGAGAAACGAAGAGAGAGGAAGTGAAAGGAGGAGTAGAGCTGACGAAACGAAGTATCGAGCTAGAGCGAGACTTAGAGTCTGGTTTAATAATAGTTGAGTTTTGCGAGCAGCCGCTCGAGGCATAGCTAGGTAGCTTCAAACCTATGCGAGTTCTGTTAGGCCCAAAGTTTACGAAGCAGCATTACTGGTCGACTTTCCAAAGTATTTGTGAGTATCTCAAGTTGTATTTTCATTGCATAAAAATTGGACCAGAAAATATATTGAATTGTATTTCCCTTGCATATATCCCTTTGCAAAATTTACGTATGCAAATATTTGTATAAACATTGTTGTTATGTAAGAACTGTGTTTGAATGAAATTATTTAGAGTGCCACTTCAAGATGTAGTCTTGAAACGGTTCTGAACAAATTGTGGCCATTCCGAGGTTTGGCCGACTAGAGAAGCTTCCCTGCATATGCATTTCAGTAAATTATATATAGTTTACGATTATACATGTAATGATAACGTCCTACCATTATTACTTGTTGCGTATTCTGAATTATCCTCAATAAAGCACAGCCCCAATTCCAAATTCCGACCTAGGAATAAACGAATTTACCAACTGTTCTATTCCCTTAACTGCACGCGCGGAACATTAAAGTTATTTTAAACCTCCTACCTACTAACAGGCACGTGGAAAGATGAGTCAGAGAGGATTCAGAGGCATGAGATTTTGAATCCTATCTTCCCGTGGTCAGTCATGTGTGTGTTTCTAACCAATTATAGAATTCTAGACACCTAGCGCCCCCATAGTATAAAAGATCCAGCAGAAGATTTTCTATATGCCGCTGCTGTCCGATTCTGTCATTGTTAAACCTTCTGTGTACCTTCTTTGATGTCTGCTGTATGAAGTATACTTCCGTGGAATAAAGTACTCCAGCTCTTCAATGTGTTCTTGTTCTTTCCCTGAGTGTTTTTCGCCACGACTACCTACGTTCACGATTCGTGTCAATGTTGAGCCGATATTACATACATAATACGCGTTAGGGAGTTTATCAATTTCAAGCGTACCACGAAAAGGTTATTTATAAGGGTTTTATTTATGGATAATATGAAGCCTTCTTTTATGTGTACTCATTTTATAGTAAATGAATTTTAAGTGAAATCGACCTAGATACATGACCTAAATCTGTGGATTTCCCAGGAGAAAAAAACTGTCGAGGGTTGCACAGATCTATTTTAAGTCACTACAATTGTTTATATATATAAAACAGTTCCGTAACTGACTGACAGATAACGCACAGACCAAACCGTTGGACCTAAAGTGCTGAAATTTTGCATGGCGATTCTTCTTATAGTGTAGGGGTGCACTAAGAGAGATTTTTGAAAAATTCTTCTTATATTTTTTAAAATTAAATTTTTAAGCTGTCTTTGTAACTTTTTTTAAGTTTGCATTTAAAATAATAATCTGAGGGTTATAAAATTTATATCACGAGAAAAATCATAAAAATTCCTTTAAAATGAAATCTTTTTCGAATCTTTACCTCTGTTTTCTGATTTTTGGTGAATTTTCAAAGATTAAGTTTTAGAATTTAATTTGTTAAATGCTGATCACGTGGTTTCTTTTCTTTTAGCGATACTTTAAACTAATTTTGCGTCACCTGTATAACAATGGAATAGACAAAGAAAATAATTTTTTCCTGCTAATGTGGAAGGCGATTGGATATTATCCAAAAAAATATTAAAATACGGTAAAAGATATGTTCCTTAAACTGTACTATATTAACTGTACTATATTCTTTAGCATGTTCTATTAGATTTAATTTGAACATTTTCTTCTACATTATTTTGTCTATAAAAATATCCGTTACGATTTTTTTATAAATATATATATATATTTTACATGAACTGCATACATTGATCGTTGTATTTATTATATATATATATATATATATATATATATATATATATATATATATATATATATTTGGCATTAATTACATACATTGACCGTTGTATTTAATTTGAATGTACTCCGTATCGAAGTACGGGTATTCAGCTAGTCATACATATGAAAAATCCGACTTTCGGGTAAAGGGGCTTTACTGTTAAGCCTGCTCTTTGCCTATTTAGCTGGAGTATTATCTCAATTTCTCTGTATTTATATACATTCTCTATCTAATATTAAAGATTTAATTGCGAAAAAGGATTTTGAAATTTCAAAATTTATTATACAGTGGAATCTCGATCTATCGTTTTTCAAGGGACCGATTGAAATGAACGATAAATGCTGGAAAACGATAGATGCGAAAACATAACAAAGCAATATGATCGTTGGGACTGGATAAAATGAACGACACATGCGGAAGAACGATGGATCTGAAAACGATCGATCGAGATTCCACTGTATTAGTATACTGATAAACGTAATCGTCATATTAGCAAAACGAGTTTTAGATTATACTGTTCTGCGAATGTAATATTCAGATCGTTTATAGTATTTAACTAATTATTATCTTTTTATAATGTATTTAACTAATTATTATCTTTTTATAATTTTAAGCAGAGAAATTTTCTGCTTCCGAAAGTTTTCATTACTAATGAGAACGTATAAATTTCTTTGATGTGCAAAAATTATTTAAGCACGAATATTAAAACTATAATACGTTTTTATCTGAACTCGATAGCGCAATATGAATAAACAAAATTGATAGGCAATTCAACCATATTAAAAAGCCAAATTTATCGTTTAATCCTTATCTTACGGGGCCCAATTTTCCGATTCCCTTTTTAGAACGGGAAATTTCATACCCTCTTTGTAAGAACGGCCATTAAGGGGTTCATATATATATATATATATATATATGCATGCATGTATGTATGTATGTATGTATGTATTTATTCTTGGGATACATGCTATCCCACCCCGTAAGGAAAAGGTTAACTGAATTTTGTTTTGGAAAGAACTAAATTTTTCTATCCGTAATTTCGCATTCTGATATTTCAGAATATGTTAATAAGCTAATGACGGCTATAAAATTGAAGAATGAAAAAAATACTTCCAAAATTCAACTTATATACTTCTGTCGATTTCAAATTCCCCGGTATTCCCGGGAAATCAAAACTACAGCAAAAATACGAGCTATTTTTTGCATGACACTAATGGCCTCTCAGCTCCCCACAGATAATTTATGTTTATTTAAACGATCCTCACATCAACAACGTTTAGTCACTAATTCTGTTGTTTTCTTTTCCAGATACTCTCCGATCACCCACTGGTCATCTGATCTACCCAATTTCGGAACAAGCTGTTCTAGCAGGTAGCTTAACAATCGGCGGCTACTGTTCCACAAAGATTTCCATCATCAAAGAGACGTGAATGACCCGCCCTGAGTTATGGCACCGCCTACGGAATCCGGTGATTGGCGAGCCTACTGACAGATTGACAGCTGAGAAGCCCAGCCCCCTTCGGATTCCTGCTCCTGGGTTAAATATGGCCACCTTGGACGTCATCTTTTCCCCGGAGTCATTTTACGATATTGCGTCTTTTGTACGCTCAAGTTTATGTGCCCGACGACATCTAGAAAATGACGCTGTCACGTGAAACTTGATCGCTGCAGTTAAGGTAAGATTTAGTCGATAAATTTATGAGTGCGTGAAAGAAAGGTTACCTGGGTAAAAAAAAAAAAGGATTCGATCACGTTAAAAAAAATATTTTATATTATTGTAAAAATTGTTTGATTAATATGTTTTAGTGATAATTTTGTTCACCTCTTTACGTCATTTTTAAGTCTAGCTGTAGTGCGTTAAAAGATGCATAAATATATTATGGGTGGGATCAAAACATTTCGGAATGTAACTTTAAAGAAGAAAAAATGAGGAATTAAATTTGATAAATCTGTATGAAATATTCAATAGTTTGTGACATAGATCACTAGCCTATATGCATCTTTAATTTCGGAACCTTCGACAGTTTGAAAATGTAAATATTGATGTATGCATTAGATGTAAAATACATTTTTTATTTATAATATATATAAATTTGATATAGAGTATAAAATCAATATATGCATGTATAAACAAGTGGATTCGTATTCAATGATGTGTTCAAAAACTCAGAGATTCGAGGTCTTAACGAATATGAGAGAATTGTTATTTTTTTTTTTTCGTGTTCATTGTTCATACCGTAAACAAAATGTAACTATCAACTTAAATGTATTTTAAATAATTAGTTCAAAGTAATACGCTGCTTCTCTTTTCCTCTAAATTTTTGTAACTTAACCATATGTGGTATTTAAAATATTAAAAGGTAGAAATGTATATAGATATATAATTTCGCAGCAGTTTCGTGTAAAATATGGAATTTTCTTTTTCCTTTAACGCTTTAACAGTTTATGCTTCGCTCTTATTATTTATATTTCAACTATATGCTTAGCATGTTTAACAAATTATTATAGGACTAAAAGTTAAATCAGGTTATACTGACTTCCACCCCTTTTATGCAAAATAAATAAATAAATAAAAACCTATATCATTAAACCCCTAAATTATCAATTTAAGTGAAGATTTTTTTCCCTTTAACAATTATTCATTCATCTGTTAAACAATTTTTATTCAATAATTATAAGTCTCTCCTGTTCTGTGTTTCAAAACAAATCATCTTTATTCATTTTCTGAACGTGCATCATTAAGGAATCTAACAATTATAAAACCCATAAATTTCCTCAAATCACCTGCATTAATTTTCAAAATTGCATCAATTTATTTATAATACAGTAAAACCTCGTTTATCCGGCCTTCGTTGATCCGGATCACCGGATAATCCGGATCAGATTTGTAGACATTATTTTTATTTATTGTTCACATTAGATAATAAAATTTAACTATGATAGTAAGAAGGTAACTACAAGTGCGCCAAATATTCGCTTTATAGTTTGATTCAACGTACAGTTCCTGCATTGATTGTTCAAAAAATTTTGATAATAAAATACTTTTTATTGAGTTTAAGAAAGCTTTACTAGACTTACCATTTTTTTGTTAAGAAATGACGCGAAAAGTTATTTTTATATTTTTTAATGTCTTGTAAACAATACTATGTAATTTTGTCACAAAACATAGTTTTCTGTCGTAATAAACGCAAGTCTGCATAGTAAAGGATTTTGTTTTGCTTATTACCGATATTACCTGGATTATCCGGATTGCCTATGGTCCCAGTTAGTCCGCATAAACGAGATTTTACTGTAGTTAACAGTTACGATTTGGATGGAAACTTTCTCACATTAAATCTTCAGACACATGCATGAGTACGTGTTTCCCACGTGTGGCTATATTTATTGGCGACCCTGGACTGTCCTGCGGTGTTCAAATTATCATGTAAATACAAGGGGGGGGGGGGGCTCCCTTCATGTCCTTTCACCCCATTAAACCACCCCTTTTCACATCTCTACCTCGTTCATGTTAGTGGTTACGGTACACACCCACCTTTAAGTTGTAAATTATAACATGTCTGCTGTATGCGGCTGGCATAACTTTAAATATGGTTAAGTATGAATTTTCATAGTTGCGCATTATCTGCTGTATAAGTGTTTTTTTATAACATTCGCGCAGTTTAGAACAGTTTTTAATTATACGAGAATATTTTTTCCTGCAAAATTTCAAAACTAACACTGGAAGAAGCTAATTTAGTAAAAAAATGTTTCATTATAAATTTATTGCTGCCTTGGAAAAAAAAAAAAAAAGAAAGAAAGGCCTAGTTTTGAAAAATGATATTAATTTATGGAATTTTCAAAATACTGTATTTCTTATCAGAATCGATTATTACGTATTAAGTGCTAAAACGAAATGATAAAATTATTGCATTATGGTGGACTGCAAAAACAGATGTGGAGACTTTTTATTGTAGATGCATGGTACTAATGTTCGAGACTCCCTTACTGTCGATTTAATGTAGTAACGTCTATTAGAACACGTAAAAAAATAATCACTTAAACATGTTTTCACAAACAGATGAGTTTTTTTCTTGTAGTGGATAAGCATCTTTAATAGCAAAACATTTCTATAAAATCTAACTACTAGTCTCGCGTATTTCAATTCAGAAAGTTTTAAATGGTTGGAAAGATCCGGAATTGTAAGACCAGATTTGTAGACTTTTTTTATTATTTGATGGTCAAATTAGATTATTTTAGTCAAATTTTTAACTGTGGCAACAAGAACGTAACTATAAGTACAGTAAATATTCGCTTTTTAGTTTGATTCAATGCACAGTTCCTGCAATGATTGTACAATAAATTATGTACTCAAAGTTTTAATACTTGAGTACATAATTCATTGTACAATTTATTTTTGTACAATAAATTATGTTTACAAAATAAATTGTATAATAAATTAAGTACTCAAAGCAAATTGAGTACATAATTTACTGTCCAATTTATTTGTTTGTAAAATAAATGATGTTGAGTTTCAGTTGTTGAGTTTGTTGAGTATAAGAAAGCTTTACTAGATTTACCATATCTTTGTTACGAAATGATGTGAAAAGTTATTTTTATATTTTTTAATGTCTTGTAAACAACAGTATGTAATTTTGTTACAAAACATAGTTTTTTTATCGTAATAAACGGTAAGTCTGCTTAGTTAAGGATTTTGTTTTGCTTGTTATCCATATTACTCGGATATACGGATTTTCAATTGTCCGGATTGCATATTGTTGCAGTTAGTTAGGATAAACGAGGTTTTACTGTATGTGGGTTAAATGATGTACAAAAAGAAAAAAATTAGGATAATTTTAATAACTTAACTGATTGATTATTCTTAATTTGTTAATCCTTTGAAATATTTCAAATTGTTGAAACGAGTCTTGGTTATTCAAAAAGAAGTCAACAGCAGGTCGATTGCGGCACCTAAGGAAAGTTTTAAAAACGACAACTTTTCAAACTTTTAGAGAGGCTCTAAGTGACGAACTGTTAGCGTCTACTTAATAGACTAACGTACGCTTTGGGATATATATATATATATATATATATATATATATATATATATATATATATACAGTGCTAGATTTCTAGAAATAGAGGTACCGGAACGGTAACCTTCTAAGGTGTATGTGTGGGTGTGGGTGGGGGGGATTCCAAATTATTGATAAAGAGAGGTACCTAAAGACAGGTACCGGAACGCCGTTCCGGCGCGTTCCGCCTCAAATGTAGGCCTGTGTATATATATATATATATATATATATATATATATATATATATATATATATATATATATATATATATATATATAAAGTTTTATTTATTTAAAAAAACTTAAATTTCAGAACTTAAAAAAAAAGAAGAAAAAGTAAATATATTTGAATATAATTTGTTATTTAATAAATATAATTTCTAAATCATTCTCCGAGCCTTTATGACAGTGAATTGCTAGATTGGTATCTCTATAATTTATTGTTTTTTATACCGTCTTTTCTACAGAAAGTGATTGCCAGATCGTTCAATCATTCTTCATGTTGTTGTTTGTGGATAATTCTTTTAAATTTTCAGTATAGAAAAACCGCGCTCAGCTACTGCTACATTTGAGGGTAGTATTAAGAATTCTTAGAGATATAAAAACGTTTGGAACTGGGCATTAAAAATTTATTTAGCATAATCTCAAATTCAGCAATTTATAAAAAATAGTTTAAATATTAGCCTATATATATAATTATATTTTTAGGAATTCCGTCATGCATTAGATTAAACCAGGGGTGGGAAATAGCGGTTCGCACATGCGGCCCGCTACAGGTTTTTTTTTGTGACCCGCCAAGACACCCAGAAAAATTCGGACAACCAGGAAAACTGCCAAAGACTCCAAGATAGCCAGAAAAACTGCCAATATTTTATTTACATATTTATTGATTTTTATGATACAATTTATACCTTTTCTAAAATGCAAAGTTAACTAATAAATGCAATAATTTTAAAAAGTCGCGGCCCTCCGCTAACCCCTGCTTACACAAAGCGGCCCACGGGCCAAAGCAAATACCCTCCCCTGTATTAAACTATTACTATCTTTTTTATAAATTTTTCTGTTTTTACTATGTGTTATTTTGGTGTCTATTTCAAATCGGCTCACCTCCTTATGGGACCAGCTCTGCTCAACAGACATGTAAATATTACATAATCACGTAATATAAATATAAGATATGCACTTATAAAGGATCTAGAAAGTGCCTAAATCCTTCATGATTTGAACAACCTTACGTAAAACATTAACGTTTTCAATTTCCTAAAGCATTTTACAAATTTCCTATTTTACTTTTAGCTCACCATCGCCAGAACTCTCGAAAACCATCGCCAAGCCATACAACATCCGCCAGATGTGGTAACCTCCTCGACCACAACTTGAATCAGGTGAGTTTTTCCGGGCTTGTTCTCTTAAATTTTCTTTATAGGCCACTTAAGGTGTTCGGATGGCTTCATAAAGTCAACAGGGGCAAGAGGCTTGACTTACTGTATTGGGCTATCAAAGGGGATGAGAGCAAGCTCATATTCTTGTCACTAGAACCGTTTACGGGACCGTTTCGGAAACCATGTGTACAAACAAGCGCAAAAAGAGATGAATGGAGAGAGAGCGAACTTAGTATTTCTAGATTTTTTCCCCCCTCATTCGGTCTGTATTTCGGACAGCAGAAAGAAACGGGAGAAAAGTGTAATAAGTTATTCCGTTCCAATGTGAGAAGGTTTTCCAGATAAGAATTTTTTTTTCGGGAATAATATGTGCATATATTTGCGAAGTATATGAAAAAACACTAAACATAATTCTGATGAAGGGCATTTCATAACGACTTATTGTTTTTGTTTCAAACTAGTTTGAAATATGTTTAAATTAGCAGTATAAGACAAAATGTGTCTAGAAATTTAAGGTTTCGACTTGGCTCTCCCAACTAAATTTATAGATAGAGGCAACACTTTGGGGGGAATGGAACTCCAAAAATAAGAGGTCCTCTCATTATAGAGAGATATCAATTGCCAGAACTCTTAAACTCGAAATAGGGGGTGCCCGATTCATTCCACAGTCTTGGCAGGTGGTCATCCGTGGTTCCCAACCATACAAATAAACGATAATGGGTAGTTAGTGGAACATTCCTTAGCGCCGAAGCAAACTAAAATTAATATATATTATAAGGGGGCGCCAAAAAAGTATCGTGCCCCGGGCTCCAGTTATGTTCGCTACGTCGCTGCTCCAAGTTTCCTACACAGTGTTCCACCGCCCGAACAGGCTCGGTAATGTTTGGAATCATTTTCTTTCCTGTCTTCAGAAATATCACCCCTTCATTTTATTCCGAACCTTTACTAACAAACAAACAAACAAACACACACACACACACACACATATATATATAAATTATAATTTTTGGCGCCCCCCCCCCCTTCCGAAAAACATATAGTATTGTAATATATACAATTAGTGAAAAGGACCATTTGGCGTCCCGGGCATGGTAGACCACTTGTCCCCCCAACCCCCTCGCTATTCCTTTGACTTAGAGATCCGTTTCCGATCTTAGTTCTTGCAGGCGATCGATCGTTAAAGCTTTCATGTCTCTTTATAACATTCCACGAAATCACATATTGTTGGGACATTTCATGAGAGTTCATGGGACATCATCGGACCGTACCATATGCTTTGTATAAAATGCGAGCAATTCACCTCTACAACAAAGTTTTAAATCGATGTCATTCATTATTAAATCCCGAAGTAAGACATTTAAAAAATTATATAGGATGTCTAATTGTCCTATAGATGTCTACTGAAGCTGCATCAGAAACAATCCTTTAAGATGCTGCTACGAATTTCTTTTCAGGGTCTATGAGAATCAATGCATATTTACAGTTCGTAATCCTGCTTGCGTTTTTACTTTCATAAATGATGTTTTTCATAGCGTTTCATACGCATTGTTTGCATCAGAGTTCTCAGGTTATAGTACAGTTTTAATTAATATTTTTAATTTATTTTAGTCAAGCAAATTAATCATGTTACAATGCTTCTGTAAGGTCTAGAATAATAAATTTTACTTACTTACTTCATCCGTTGTATAAAACGATAAATATAAAACAAGTTTTTCAACTAATCTATTCTGAATTTTAATCTGGTAATTCATCATCTTGAATGCACTTTTTACCTGAGTGTTTTATCCAGTTTTCGCTATCTAATCTGATTTGTTTGGATCAGATGAAGCCACAGGATTCTTGGGCGTTCATCACTCACTGTATAGGATTTTTCTGCCCTATCTGCTGTGTATCATTACGATAGATCATGTCGACGCATATCTAAATCTTTTCGTGGTCGTTATCCTTACATCCAATAACCATATTTCTGACACAGCATTTTAGATAAACTCTTAAAGAGAAATAATGCTTAATTTTTTGTATTTTTTATTTTAAAAGTTAGTTTATCTCTTCATTGATAAGAGATCTAGAAATAGATGTTTTGTAATTTTTTTGACTAAAAATATTTTGAAGTTTTTAAAATTGTTTTACAAGCTACTGAACAATGGCTACCAAATTTCGATCATCTATGCTTATCAGTGGGAAAAACTAGCCATACATTTTTTAGGTAATTTTTTTAAGGTTAAAATGAACTAGAAAATGATTTGTGTGGGTGTGTATATACATACATACATACATATATATATATATATATATATATATATACACAGTGCCGTAATTAGCCATTCTGGTGCCCTGGACAAAAATTTGCATTTCACCCCCCCTTCCTAGTGGGCGCTGGGCGGGTGCCCCTGTTGCCCCTGCCTAGTTACGGCATTGTATATATATATATATATATATATATATATATACAATGCCGTATATATATATATATACAATGCCGTATATATATATATATACATATAACATGAAATAAATATCTATTTCAAATAAAAAATGCAATCAGTGTATTTTTAAAATGTATTTTATTGGGAAATTTAAAGTATATTGCTTTAACATCTCTTTATTTCGAACCAAAATATTTTTTTATAAAATTGTTTTTAAAAAAATGATAAATACAACTTTAGATGCCAATTTTTATGAATTGTTTTACATTTAATCTGTTGTAGGGCAAGGATAAATAATTATTAAAAAAAAAAATCTGTGGTTGATCACAGATTTTTTTTTAAAGCAGGAAATCTTATCCTAATAGTAAACAAGTTAGTCGCAGATAGTACAGGCGATTAGTTAGTATGACGTGGAAACAGATTTGTACTCTTGTAAATGGTTTGTCCTCTTGTAAATCTATTAAAAACCTCGTTTGGATGTTCACTGTACAATATATTTCAAGATACATTTTTTTTCAAATAGAGAATCCTACGCTTTATCATTCAGATTATTTTGTGTATGCAAATAAACATGAACATAACATCGTTTATTTTATATAAGAATTGTGTATAAGGCAAATAATTTTATGGACATTTAAGAATGAACATTTTTGGGAGTTATGTAATTTTTCTAGTAAGTATTTAGACTGCACTTTTGTAGAGTAGGTCACATCAAGGGTATTCTATAAGTAGATTTAATCACAATTTCAAATCTCCAAAATAGTACAATAGAAATGATCTAAGATTACCTTTTTTATTCCCCACGTATTTATTTAATGAATGCAGTTAGATCCAACGTATAAGTATGCACTTCATCAATGAAGTTTATAAATTATTCCATGACGCTATGAAATCATATACCCTTGCTTTATCAGCACAAACGTAAGTAAAAATCTTTA
>OU015500.1:70480804-70570804 GCA_907164885.2 Dolomedes plantarius
AGGATGTAAAATTGCCTTAATACCGTTCGTTTTTTTTAATCGCCTGTACAGTAAGAGAATATGCTTTCTCGGTGTAAGATCCACTTTGTTAAAACTTCATAGACAATGTATTTGTTCAGCTATCATATGGTTTGTACTTTAGCAGATTCAGATATTTTTACGCAAAAATTTTAATATATTCAACTGCTAGATGTTTTAAAGTGTCTTCAAAACAACAATTTTTTTTAAATATTTTTTATAACGAAGAAATAGAAAACTTTTCTAATAAAATTTTTTCCCTCTTTACAGCTATACTTAGCCAACCTAGAGCTTCTAATATTTTACAAATTTATAGTATCTAGAATACATACATTTTATCAATTCACAAATACTAAAGTCTGATATGATTAACGATTTTTGATGAAATATGGACGTATCCACAGCGAAGTGAAATATATACGATGTTTATATTCATATTTAATGTCCATCTCATACATAAAAATATTTTTCTCCCTAGTTTGGCAATCAGCTGTGATACAAACTTTAACGTAAAAGGAAACCAGAAATTTGTGGCTCAAAAAGTTTAATTTTGAGTTTTGCGATGAATGTCTCCGTAGAGAGCAATAACGCAGAAACCCACATCTATCGAACAAAATAAAAATAATAACAATTTTAAGAACTTTTTTTTCTTTCTTCTTTTATTTTCAAAGAAATGAGAGCAACGCTAGAAACTTTTTATCAAAGAAAAGATTACTGGCTAGAATTGGGGAATTCTTTGTTTTTCATTAAATTTTTCAATAAATAATTTCGTCTCACAAAATTAATTAAAGAAAACATCGGATATGCTCTTTATGATGATATATCTGCAATTGTAATTTTTTTTCTTGTTCAATCATAATTGTTCTCGTATTAAAATTTTCTTTATGTCGACGTGAAAAAGAAATTTTTAATTTTGTAAAGTTATAGTTTCCGTATTTCCTTTTATTTAATTTTCCATTGTACCATAAAAAATACCACTGATTAAAAGTGAAATGAATGCATCATATCTGGTTTTGCAGCAAAAGGATATTTTGAATAATACTTTTAATAATACTTTAAAATGAAGGAAGTAACCCGAAAGTGGGGAAATTGATTATTTATCGTTAATTAAAAGATTTTTAGAAAATTTCTTTCTTATTTTCTCTAGAGGAAATTATAAATAGAGGAAAATATATAATACTTTCCTTTTAGACTAAAAGTTCAAATAGGACATAGTTTTTCTAAAAATTTATCCTAATGTACCAAATTCATGTATTTTGATAATATATTACAGCATTATCTCATATACGTTATTTTTACAAGATTGCTTTTGAAATGTATTACACAGTTAAACCTCATGGAATGAAAAATTTAAAATTATTTGGTACAGAAGAAATAAATAAAAAGTTCCCACAAATAAAGGCGTTTACATTTATAAAATTACATATATATATATCTGCATATAAATATAAATATAAATCTGCATATAAATATATCTATTATCTATATTATATAAATATAGATAATAGATAAACAGATAGGCAGATAATTGATTAAAGATTTGTAAAAGTCATATAGTAAACACATAAGAAGTTTCCACTAAATCTCTCTCTCTCCCTCACACACACACACACACACACACACACACATATATATATATATATATATATATATATATATATTGAAAAATATATATTATAAATATATATAAAAATATTTTTTCGGAATAAATGCAATTTATGTTAAATATATGTAATATATTTTTCCATGAATTATGTCTTTTACCAATCAGCTGTAATTTCAATGTGTTTATACTTACATAACATAGTAAAGAGGTGTGAAGTATACCTTACGTCAAATAATAATTAAAAAAAGTTCAGAAAGAATTTTGCATGTTTAAGTATTACATGTATATTATTTAGGAATGATCTATGTTTCATACAAACTAACCTATTATTAATAACAGAAACAATATTTACTTAATATATTAACCTATTATAGTAAATATAGACACCAAAATTTCAGTACCAATATAATTTATATTAGTAGGAATTGAATGCTATTTCGGGAATTCTCTGTTCTTCAGTTTAATTAATATTAACCTAATTTGGAATCCACGCATGTTTGCATATGAAAAAAAAATTGTAACATAATACACTTTTATCTTTAAGCACCCACCATTTTTTAAACTCTTATTTTCGGGCATGTAATACAATGTACACGTTATTCTTTGGTTTATGTCATTTTCTACTCGAGAAATTAATTTACAGAGGATATGTATGTTATTTAAATTCTCGAGAACCATAGCGTTGATTTAGTATATCGAAAACTATGATGTGACTATTTTCTATACTGCTTTAAAATTACTTTGTAAATAAGTTGTTTAATATTATTTAAATAAGTGAATTTTCGTTAAATGTCAACAACATTGTAGAAACTATCTTTGAATATACTCATTGAAACCCTTGCATACGCAACTTTATGTTTGGCATAATATATGGCAACTTTATAATTTAGCCATGAAGCATATGCTTATTATCTATTATACGTTAACACAATGAAAATTTCATGTTTTCATAAATTCAAAATTCATTAAGTTCCAAATTCCAAACTATAATTGTGAATTTTGGTTTAGATGTCAATAAAAACTCTTGTATATTTAAAATCGAGAATGTAATTCTAAATCCACCTGCATTTTCTTCTTTGGTACATGCTGTATTATACTTTATAAACAGCATAAAACGCAAAAAAATTAGCCTAAATAGTCGCATGAAATAGTGGTATAGAAGTTTATTGCAGATATTAGTGTAATAATTTAAAATCGTGTAAAAAATTATGCTAAATCCAAAAATAAAAAATTAATGTTTTATGCATCGGTTATATTTCAATTCTTTATGTATAAAATGTTTGTTAAATTCTGTGAGAAATATAAAATGGATACTCAAAATTGTATCGAAAGAAATATATAACATGTTACAATGCTGGAGTGAAATAATCGATTTCAAGCTATAGGAATAGAATGGGGTGATAATTTATATATATATTTGATAGCAAAATATAGCATTTATTTGTTTTGTGCGTTAATGTTTGCATTCACCAAATAGCTGTAATAGTTGAACTTGCGATGGTTTTTAGGAGGTTCTTGAAATTAAACTAAAATGCTTTTTAAAAAGTCCCGAGAAGTTAAATAGTATGGCGATGATATTTAATTGAACATTTAATAGTTCCGAAATTAAATGATTTATCTTCTAAATCGTAAAGTGCATTTACGAAAACTAAAATATAAGTGAAATTTGTAATTAATGTTTATTTTCTTACAGTCCTTAGGGAAATGTAATTGTTGAAACATCCCAAATATAGTATCTAAAAATATTTGCATGTATTGAAAAAATGTACATGTTACTGATGGTGTGCAATCAATATTCGTTATTAGGAATCAAAGGAATTGAATTTAAGATCAATGATAAGGCGTTTAGTTTACCAGTGAATTTTTTTTTTTTAAGTAAGGTAAATTAATATCGTGTATCCGTTTTATCCCATAATCTTATTCTGGTTGCCTCTAAATGTTCTCGCACCGATAGAAGTGAATGAAATTAGAGCTAAGCTTATGCATATTGCGTTGCATATATGAAAATAAACAACAGATAAATTAAAACAGTATAAGAAGAATGATTGAATGTAACAAAGAAGGTATATTTGACAATGCTTATTCTTTTGAGTGAGTGAAAAACATATTTTCTTAATCAATTTCTTGAATAGCATCTTCTCCTTAAAATTAATCTTCTCCTTAAACCATTGTAAATTCTCCATTGTTAGTAATTATGATCTACTATGATCAACTGTGTGTTTGTGTGTATGTGTTTCTTATGTTATAAATTTTACAATTTATCACCATTACGATCTTAACTTTCGGACATTTTCTTGATTCTTAATCTATTGCTATTCGATGTTTCCAATATACTGAAACTGTCTGCAGCGTATTTTCCATATACCTCGCTAAAGTAAAAATAAGATGAAAAAAATTAAACATTTTTTACTAGGTACTATCAGACTGTAACGTGTTTCTCTGTTGCTATCACTTTTTGTTATGTAGCAATCAAAGCATTATTTAACATTGTTGCTAATGCTTTGCTTTTACTAATATCGCATAGTTTTTACTATCGTGAGTGCACGGGTTAGAGAAACATTTTTAGTCCAAACAACAGTATCGACAGTTTTCTCTAGCTTGCTTGAACTGTTGAGTTCAACGGATGTTTAGTTTTAAAGCTGTAAGGCCATCATCTTCTGCTTAGAAAAGTTTGGACACACCCCAGGTGCAACAGACATGCATTAGAATATTTTAATCTCTTTTGTCGTTGAACTTATAGAGATTCCTAATTAATTAAATTGCCTACAAGGAGATTTTGACGGAAATTTTTAAAATTAAACAATGCTCCATTATTTTTTTCTACATCTTTCGCAGAAAAGAGCAAACAGTACTTTCTTTTCTCTCTCTCTTTTTATCAAATTTAGAGCTTGAATAATCTAATATTCAGTACTTGACTTTTGAAATTTTTAGCTTTGACTGCTTTAAAAGATTTACTCCGAAGAAGTTCCTATGCAAAAAGCCTGACTTCATGTATGCACCCTGTATGCACCCTTTTGTAAGCAGATTATGGCTGATAGGGGTTTATACTAGTAACAGAATTTAAAACACTCAAAGTTCGAACTTCTTTCTGTGCATTCGAGATATAAATGACAACTTATACAAAGGTCTTGAAGCTGAGGACCGGAATTTCGACTTCTGCAATATCGTACCTATTTCCACACAGTGTGAGAATAAGTATTTTCCCCGATGGCTGGCAAAATACAATAAAACTGTAAAACAGAACGAAACAAAATAGATAAAAGAAAATTAGCATTTACCTAGGGGTCCTTTCTCTTCCCAGTATCGCCCGACCAGATCTCTAGCATAAAGAACCGAATTGTGGCGCAGATGCAATATGTTCATGTCTTCAGTGGAATTGCAAAGGGGGCAAAAAAGGATGAAATATCCCTAAACGGCATAGATATTTGACAAGGCAATCAATCGTGTCCAGTGATCAAGCGAAAAAAGATGTCACAACTTTACTTGTTGGTGTATCTGGAACAAACAACAAATTATTGAGTCATGATTTATTACAATCTGTGTATTTTTCTTTATGAAAAAGTAATTTCAAAATTTTCCGCTAATGCAATTTTATCGCATTAAACCAGGGGTTCGCAACTTTTTTCTTACATCGACCTCTTTTAAAAGAATGATTTTCTTCATCGACCCCCCCCCCTCACATTTTTCTCTATATTATACAGCATACAACATAATTATAATACTAATAATTGCACATAAAACACTTAAGATAACAATTTGACTAAGAATATGAAAAAAAAATAGAAAAAGTGGTTCATTAGATTTATGTTTTATTATATTTGTACTATTTTCATTTTTAATTTCCCAAGTATAAGCAAGATTTCAGAAACACAGATTGTAATTGCACAAACATCGTCAAGAGAAAAAACGAAACTGCTTCTGATCGGTTGCATCGGGAAGACCCATGTGCTATTTAAGGTCCAGTGGATTTCCCCAGTTCTGCCTAGTGTTGGTACAAAAATAGAAGCTGTTGGTACAAAAATAAAAGCATTCGAGGCATATACAAAATCGTCACGACATTTGACTTAAGAGGCATGGATCACTCCGCCTTATGCAAATCTGTATTTACACATATTAAAACGGATATTATTATCTAATAATTACATTCCTAAAAAATTAAATTGAATTTTAAAACAGAAAAGTTTATCATAGTCCCCCCCCCCCCAAATGGACTCCTGGAATACTATAGACCTTTTATAAATTTCCATCGACCCCCAAGGAGTCCACCTGGACCCCGTTGGGAATTCTGCATTAAACGGAACTGGCCGATTTGGTATTTGATTGAATGGTGCATCCTATTTTGCTAAAGTATCTGCAGCTTCATTACCACAATCAGTGGTAATAAGTGCACTTGTTACTTTTAGTCATTCTGCAGCGACTGTTGTGTTTATTTTTTGGCTAAATGAACTAAACACGAATATCTGGAATTTTTACTCAACACTTTTGATAGATTCCCATAATACTTTGTTCGACAGCGAACTGATTTATGAGTTCCATTTCGTGTTTTACATCGAAATTCCAACTTTTTTTTTATGATACAGCAAAATGCTGACCAAAATAACGTTTTCTCCCCGTAAATACTACTGCATTTAAACCCAATCTTTCCCATTTTTTTTTTTTTTTCACTTTCTCTGGGACCCACAAACCTCCACGAATTCCAACCACTGTTATTTCCCTTCCGCCGGCGGGCGAACGATGTTAGAACACCATAACAATAAAAGCCAAACATTTCCAAATGCACATTCCCTATAAAAGCGATGCCGAAATGAAAAGGAAACTCTTGTTAGTTGAAAAGCAAGCGACACTGAATTTCCATCACATCTTTGGAGAGCTTTTCCCCGCTCTTGATTGAGTTCCGGAGCAATCAAAATGGTGCGTCATTTCTCGCTAAAGCCGCTGTGCTTGATTTACAGACAGGGAATGCCTTCACACTCGGAATAGATTTCTCCGAGTTATTACTTTTCGCAACGTGCGGCAGCCGAGAGCGTGTCTGAAACGACAATTCCATAGCAAGAAATCAAATCAGAGTGCCAGGATAACATTAGGGGTTTCCTGGATATCCATAAGTAGGGTTTACTTGGGGAAGAAATGGGAAGTGGGAGTAAATATAGTGGTGTTAGGATATTGACAGACTTGCTGTTGAATGGACGAGTTCTTCAGAGATGGAATTCCGGTTGCCGTGGGTAAATCTGCTTGAAAAAGTAAAAGTAGGGTGAGGAATCCCCAAAGAGTTCTATTTAGCTGGCATGTTAAAATATGATTTCCTTAAAGGTCACAGGGCTCCAAATATTTTTAAACCTTATAGGAATTATCCCAAATGGACTGCAATCCATTGGGATGGCTAGCACATATTTCCCTGTTTAAATGCAATATTCTAAAACAATAAAACTAAATGTTAAGAAACTTTTGTTAGAGAAGATAGATCTATAAAGTTTTAATCGATGTAATTATCGAATTATAAAAATAATACAGCATGAAATCTTTTCAGTTATAGATTTTTAAGATTTTATCCTTCTATAATATGAACCCATTACAACACATGTATAATTTTGAAGGGTAAAATAGAGAATATGCAAAACCAAGATATTCGAAATTTTATATTCGATTACTAAATTCAATGAAAACTTTGAAGACTTTTAAAAATTTGCATATTGTTTTGTAACTGAGTAGGATTATACGATCTTTATACTATGAAGACTATTGTTAAAATATATATATATATATATATATATATATATATATATATATATATATATATATATATATATATATATATATATATATATATATATATATATATATATATATATATATATATATATATATAGTTATTAAGTTTTACGGTAAACGTATGTTAATGTTGAAAAGATTTTCGTTTGCTTATCTTGAATTGCTCACAAACAATAGTAATAATGCCTAGTATGTATGCAACACAATTGGTTTCCTGATACGTGAAAACATTTTGAGGTCAGTGTCTTTACTTCCTACTATCAAAGTTTTTCATCCCAACAATGTAGACCAAATAAGCCAATGACCAGAGACTTTGGCAAGTCCTAGAGTTGAGGCATATTACATGCTTTGATTGAGAGTTGAGGCACCATCGCTCCTGGAAACCCCACATAGACGTATAAGCATACTTGGGATAGAGTAAATTCCTCCTATCCACGGATGGGTTATCTAAGGGAGATTCACTTGACATTGGTTTTTAACTTGCCAAAATAAGTTCCCCCAAATACATCATTTCCCAGGTGTATAGGAAAGTATCTTTATTTTCTGATTTCTTTATTTTCAGATATGCAACTTTGTAAATTTACTTTTTCACACGCTCTCTTTCTAAAAATTTAGTATAGCTTCACCACTAAATTCACCAAGAGGGGTTTACCCTCTTATTTCCTGTTCAGCTGTCTGTAATTTCCTACATTCTATAAATTTCAAATTTTTCTGCCTGAAATCACTGCCCTCGCTTCATTCCCACATCAGGACAAAATTTCTCGGAGACCATATCATAATCGCCTGCAATTATGAAAGTGCCATGACTCTGTGATTGCTGTAGCATGGACGAGGTTCATCAAATTGCCAGGAAATGGTAATGACTGCTTCTGAGTTAAATTATTTTTCGTGAGGAGTCCATTTTTTATACATATCTGATAAGCATTCTGTCTACAATCACCTCGTCAGAATCGTGTTAATATTCAGCAAAATATTTACACGGAATTTTGCCCGCTGCCTATGTTTTTGACCACAGGACAAACTAAAACATGTTACAGCCCTAACTGTGATAGATAGTTGATAGTTGTATCATTAAAATGGTCGTTCAAATGACGGTTGAATGCTTTGGGTTCTAAACCTTTCTTGGACCATCCTTGGGCATTTTACAAATATATCGATTGGATTCTTCTCTATGTAGAACAGTGAAAGGAATACCTATAATACTTATTATAAGCACCACACCCAGCCACATGTGGCTCGTGTTGCTATGAGCAACTTGCGTGATATCGACCTGTTTGGACGGTTCTTATTGTCTCTGCCGATTAAGCTCTGACCATTTAAGATTATACAGGTGACAACCTTGTTACTCGCGTCAAATTTCTTGTTTGTTATCTCTGTTTCTTGCCTGAAATGTAACATTTTAATCTCTATTGCTTAGTGGCGTAACCTTTCAAATATCCTGTCTGTGGACGGCTGAAAAGCTGTCACGTTGTTTTTCGGCTTGTATTGCTGGGTGTACTTCCAGATTATAGTTTGACGTTGATAATAAATTCTTAACTTATCGTTTTTGGTTTATATGCTAAGCCATGTCCACATATGCAGGTCATTATCTCACAGCCAACTTTACCCTGTGCCACTTTATTCAGACATAAAGGAGTCAACACCCATGTGAATGGTCACTGCACTGTATACCATAAACAATGACTAACTTCCTAGTTAATGCTGATGTACTGTAAGCAATCCCCCAGTAAATGATGTTTTTCCATGCTATTTTTGCCGACTGAAAATTTTTTACACTAATTTCCTAGGAACTGAGTATTATAATATTGTACTTAATGCTCACTTCAGATGGGAATTAATGGAACGGTAGCTCCACAAGTTCTACTGTATTCATGTAATGGAACTGGAATACAAATTCAATGCTTATTGATTAAGCCTTTTAGATACAGCCACTCTAGATTGGATGCAAACCGTGGAAAATGGATACGTTTTTAATTTTTTTTAATTCATAAATTTTATATTTGGGATTCGACACCCTTATGGTAATACTTAATATACTAAATTTAACACATATGTCTACATCACGATCTAGTATGTATTCATTCAAGCATGTATCAAAACATGAGGATTTATTAGATTCAGTTATATATAAGAACTTTAATGTTCGAAAGTCTAAAAATTGTAGGTACAATAGAATTTTTGAACTTGCAGTTTTTAGTCATTAAAATCATTCAAAAAGTAGTAGAGTATATAAATTTAATTCTGTGAAGAATAAGTTTTGATTTAGTTGACAGCTATATCTCTTGCACTCTAGCAGATATTCAAGGTTCAATTCCAAGCTGGGTTCATTATCTCAGTATTTTAAATAATCCTTTTCCTAATACTTTATCGTTGACCGATATACGATATATTCTGAACATACAGACCAACAGTTACAGAAGTTGATAGTTTTTCCAGGTTAAATGATAACCTTAAAGTACTTTAAAATTTAATGAAAACTTTAGGATTATCAACATATCAGTTTTAAGAAATGGTATTTTTAATCATAGTGACTGATTCTAGCTCATTATATCAATTTTTAAACAAATAAGTTCTCTTTGAATCGAACCCGAATCTTCTGCTTGTCAGTCGAATGTTACCCAAGCTTACTACGAAAGTCACATTCTAGCCGCCTGAAGAAGGTGGTCTTTCGATATGAACGAATTCATTATTAGATGTGTGCTACAAACGGATGTTATAACCCCAGTCTTTTATAAAATTTGTAAACGATGATGCTTCGACGTTATTCGAACCCCGACCTTCAGCTTACTGGTGTTGAGTATTAAACCTTCAACAGATGTTAAGTTTTATCAAATAATTTGTTTCATCAAATAAAGTTTTATCAAAGAATTTGTTTCATCAAATTAAGTTTTATCAACGAATTTGTTTCATCAAATTGAGTTTTATCAAAGAATTTGTTTCATCAAATTAAGTTTTATCAAAGAATTTCTTTCATCAAATTAAGTTTTATCAAAGAATTTGCTTCATCAAATTAAGTTTTATCAAAAAATCTGTTGAAGAAAAACACACAAACAGAAAAATAATTAAAGTGTTATCTGTCTTTAGTAAATATGACAGCATTAACCATTACCGCAGAACTCAAGGGTAGCATAATTCTCAGGGAAAATATGCGAGCTCAAGTTATTTCAGTATGAAAGTAATTATTATTTTAAATATTTTGCTTTATTGCTGAAAAGTTTAGCTTTGAAATGCTGCTATTTTACATTTTTCATTTAATTTGAAATTACTATTAATAATATTTTGATTTTAACGGAATGCATAGAATTAAAAAGATATAGAAAAAGAGAAACATTTGAAAAATATTATGGCAAATAATGAATAATGTGTAGATACGTTGGAAAACTGAAAGAAATACATGCAACGAAATAAATGTAATTTTTTTTTCTTCTTCTGAGAATAAGAAATTCAAGGAAATGTCTGAATTTTACTAATATCAAGCTAGGGTACAACAATAGAAAGAAATTTTATCAGAACTAAAGAAACGACAGGGCCAGGGGATGGCCGAATGGCTAGGGCACTCGGATGTTTGAAGGTGTTCGGAATCGGCTTTAAACTGTAGGTCCCGGTCGTGTAGCAAAAAGTTGACCGTAGCACTTTTAAAGAAATGATAGACACACTGTGTCAGTTGTTCATTTTTGATCTCTCTAGCGCGCACACACACACACACAGATATATATATATATATATATATATATATATATATATATATATATATGTGTGTGTGTGTGTGTGTGTGTGTGTGTGTAAGTAATATCAGTTAAAATGATTTAATTATTTTTTCAATTTTATTACTCATATTTATTCCTTTCAAAAACATTCATCAGTAAAATTACGTTTCAGTATGGTTGGCTGGTTAAAACTCTGTTGAGAGAGCTGTGATATATTTCTTGCTATTTGGGGGCTCCGCATACTAGGACCTCCAACATTTTAGTAAGGAATTTGGATAATGACCAAATATTATCCATGAAAATTAACGTTGTGATAATGGCAGCATAAATCTTTGCTTTTTAAAGTATATACGAGTGGTGGAATAGATTATCTACAAATATGTTAAGCATTATAAATGCCTGCCAACGCATTATATAAAACTGCAAGTTAAATATTAATATTTAATAAATTTATATTCGTTATAATTATCAAGCAGTTCAGTGAATCTAATAAATCAACACAATTTTTATCCCCATTCTGAAAAAAAAACCTTTCAAATTTCATGTGCGTAGTTTAATTGGCTGGATAATTATAGATCTATTTCGGAAGTATGGATGGAAAATTTATTACGTTCTTTTCCTTACGAGACAAAAGAAATGTACGATCAATATGGCCGAATTGGACTCAGTCACTTATCGCACTAAAACCTTAATAATTTCGTTGCAACACTTGTTTTTGTTTCAATATTTCCTACATTGCTTCATTTTTCCTCGCCGGCTTTATTTTCCTTTCTCAAAGTGACTGGAGGAAGTTATAAAGGAGCGATATGCCGTTTCTTGTCCATAACAAATACCAACGAGCCGACATCTCAACTAAAATACTGAAGGTCCCAGAAGCAGTCCCTCGGCTTGTATGTCATTTTTACACTCAGAAAAAAAAAGACGAGCTGTTTAAGAGCCTCAATTAAATTTTACGAGTTTTCTCCCCCTGTTGCCACCAATTTATTCGCAGCAAATCGTCAGGGCCAGGGGAGGTCGACTTTTGTGGCTGTTTTATCTGCAGTAAAACTAATTCCAGATCACAACTTCTGATTGACGACCACTTAAATAAACACTTCCTCTACACCTAGACGTTACTGCATTCGGAAGGGGGAGAAGATCGTAACTCTGCAAAAGAAAGAGCGTGTCTCTCAGTTACGTTGGATTTCCACGTTTGTAGAGATCCCGTGTTATGATCTGTCTGTGACTCGTTGATGAAGTTTTTATGCGAGATGTCTGTGACTGAGACACAGAGAGATCTGTTGCAGACCTAGATCTGTATATCGACAAAACGATAAAAATGCGATATTAATATTTATTTCTGTGATGTAACCAGAATAAAAGTTTTCCTTTTCGCAGAAAGTAATTCCTAATTTTTGATTGTATACTGTAAAAAGGAGAATGATTTTTCTGCTTCGTTCCGATAAGATGTTTTATTTTTGATATATTAATTTAATATTTTTTTTCTAAATTAATGTTCAGTAGCGTCACATTAGGACGATAATTGAAACTATTAAGTGCCAGATGGTAGATTGAATAGTTTTTAGGCTGTAAAGTTATTCTGAATCGTATTAATTTTTCATAGAAATTATATTACTTTCCTTCGTAATCAAACACAGTTAAATGACGTGTTATGTTAACAATAAATCTGTGAGGATTACGAAAGCTGATACTGTATTATACATGATACGGTGTTTATGCTATAAACTGACTGTATCTTTATGAACCATGCAGGCAGAATCATTAAGAGACATTGATACTTATTTAATTAATAGAATAACTATAGTGGCATACTCTTTTAAAATGCATACGCAGACGCAAATATAAAAGTTGAAAACTGGGTAATTTTCGCTAGTACATTAATATATTAATATAAATCAGATATATAATACTTGAAGAGTAAAATTGCAGTTCTTTGCCTTGGAACTATAAAAATTCAGATGCCGGAAATAAAATTAAAAATGACTAACATTTACTGGTATTGTTTGTACTAATGAATATGTTACCACTAAAATATCCTTATTTATAATTCCTTTTTGGTATTTTAGTGTTATTAGTCCCCATACGTACAAAGTTAAAGCATATTGAAAACACTTAAGAAAGCAAACGAAGATAATTTATGCAGATTTCATGGTAATACCTCCTTTTCCAAAAGTACTGATATTATCGATAAAAGGATTGTTTCTGAAGTGGTTATCTTTCAGATAAAAACATTTTGGCTTTGGAAGAAACGCAGTTAGGTCATATTACGCACTCTTACACACTTGATTTAACTCATAAATTTCCCGAATGTCTTTCAATTAAGCTCTATTTAAAAAATATAAAGCAAAATCCTAAACTTAAAAGTGACTAAATAACTTCTCACTTTTTATGAAAGTCTGAAGCACATCAGTATAATTTCTTTCTTTTTCATATATAACTGTAATTTGTAAACCATTAAAAACATGTTTTTGTCAAGAAATAAATTTATGAAAGATAATTTAAATCAATCTTTGTTTTATCTAAAGAGTAATTTTCAGTAATATTTTCAGTAATTCTTTCTTTTTTTGTCATTCTTCCTAAATAAATAAAGTGGATAATTTTGCTCCTTTTTACACTGCTGGCCACTGTAAATGCAACACCCTGAAGGAAACATGCAAATAACATGAAATTTACAACATGCATTAGCGGAGGTGAGATATGCAAATGATTAGAATTTCAGCGCACACGCACATCACGCGCGCCTGTGGCGCCACTTCAAAGCGCTATTTAAGGCTTGGAGATTTCGACGATTTCAAGTTCGGCAATTGTGTTTTTCTTGTGGTTTTTTCAAAAAAACGATCAATTATGCCTCGTCGAAAACAGCGATCATCTTTTGATCAAGTATCCGAGTTCGACAGAGGAAGGATAGTGGCCTACCGAGATTGTGGATTATCTTTCAGGGAAATCGGTAGTCGTGTTGGACGAAACCAAACAACTGTAATGCGGATATGGGATCGTTGGATGCAGGAGGGTACGGCGGACCGGCGTGTTCGATCGCATCCACCTCAGCGCACCACTTCACGTTATGACGGGCAAATTGTGCGCATGGCAGTGACGGATCGCTCAGTCACATCACGAACCATAGCACAGCACATGCAGTCTGTAACGCATCATCCAGTGTCTGCGCGTACCATTCGACGCCGTTTACAGCAGAGTGGTCTGTCCGCAAGACGTCCATTGCTTTGTCTACCCTTGACGCAGAACCACAGGCGTCTCCGCCGCCAATGGTGCGATGACAGAAGGATGTGGACGGCAGAATGGAATGAAATTGTCTTTACTGACGAGTCACGCTTCTGTCTGCAACACCACGATGGTCGCATTCGTGTCTGGAGACACCGTGAAGAGAGGATGCTGAACAGCTGCGTTATGCACCGCCACACTGGTCCTGCACCGGGTATTATGGTATGGGGCGTTATTGGATATCACTCTCGCACATCTCTAGTACGCATTGCCGGTACTTTAAACAGACAGCGCTACATCTCCGAGGTGTTGGTGCCAGTTGTCCTTCCTTACCTTCAGGGCTTGCCCACAGCGATATTTCAACAGGATAATGCGCGACCACACGTGGCACGCATTGTCCAACGGTTCTTCGTCTATCGCCAGATTGAATTGCCTCCCTGGCCGCCTCGCTCTCCGGATCTTTCGCCGATAGAAAACACTGTGGTCCATGGATTGCTCTACGATTGACCCAGATTTCATCTCCAGCTGCCACAGCAGATCAACTTTGGCAATGAGTGGAAGCTGCTTGGTCTGCTGTACCCCACGAACTCATCCAAAGTCTCTTTGAATCAATGCCGAGGCGTGTGGCAGCGGTGATCTCCAACAATGGCGGCTACTCTGGTTACGGATTTTGGCAGGAACCACACTTCACAGAAGTCTATAAATTTAATCATTTGATACTTGGTCAACATGTTATCTACAAAATAAATTTTGTTGTGATATCTCTTGTCTTTCTTGGTGTTGCAATTTGGGTGGCCAGCAGTGTATTACAAACTCTAGAAAAAACTACCATAAACAGTCTCACAATATTTTTTGCTTTTATCTCTTTTTTAATCCCATACTTACACCATCAGTTCAAAATTACTAAATTGCAATGCGGATTAAAGGAATAAAATTTATACAATGGGGTAGTTCTCAAGAATTTTATGAAATATCTCTATATAATATTTTCCTCCTTTTTCCCATTCAATGGATTATAACTCATTTAAAATATGCAATAAATAACGTATTACCTTTTGCACATTTTAAATACATATTGCATATTCAATCAATATAATACAGTATACACAGTGCGTATACAAAGAATGAAGAAAAACAGATTTTTAGACTAATAATTTTTGAAAAATAAAGATTTTTACAAAACGATAACTTCAAAATATTTTTAAGTAAATGAAAAATGAATGTAAAACATGTCAAAATTGTTTACAGAATATGATCATATCCCGTAGCAGTGTAATGAGATAATTAATAATATCATTACACTGCTATCAGATTGTCTTTTCAATCTCAAGTGATCTTTATTAGAATAGCAGAATAACTGTCTGTCCTTTGTCTTTTTTTTTCAAATAAGAAAATTTGACTATTAATAACTTAAATAAGTACCCAAACATCGGCAAAAAATTGTTAAAAAATAAATATGATTGCATGATTATTTTAAAATTAGTCCAACATCTGTGTTCAGATAACTATGAAATATGGTTTATATAAGATCTTCCTATTGTTGGATACTGGTGTATCATTTGACTTTTTGGAGACTTTTTTTGTTTTCTTATTCATTTATGTACAGACAGCATGGAAACTTTTTCCACTGCAAATATTGGGAAAAAAATACCATAAACAGTTTTACGTATTTTAAAATCAGTGTCATGATCAAAGAATAAATCTTAAATTCTTTTAATTTATCTTGAATTAAAGGATTGAAATAAATAAAAAAAATCAGAGTAAATTATGTCGTACTTTTCAGATGAGAGTAGATTTGATAAAGTGTGATACCGATCATGTGATGTATTAGTTCTGGGTAAATTTAAGAAATATACCTGGATAAGATTTTACCTTTTCCTTTTCTTCAAAGTTTTTAAAACAGGCAAAAAACACGAATATAATACGGCTTTGAAATGTTTTGTGAAAGATTTAAAACTATAGTGCAAAGCTTTCTACTGACTAGTATTAGTCAAATTAAAATTCACCTGTTTCAATTGCATTTTTATGCAATCTTAAGTGATCTTTATTAGAATAGCAAAACAACTCTCGGTCTTTTGACTTTTTTCAAATAAGAAAATCTGACTACTAATAACTTAAATAAGTATCCAAACACCGGCACTGGTATTAGTCAAATTAGTTTAACTGACTGGTATTACTCAAATTAAAATTCACCTGTTTCAATTGCATTTTTATGCAAAGCATTTTCCCGTAAACGATCTCTTTATGCTATAATTTTTCACTCACTACATATTTAAGTGATACACATTAGAGTTGTATGTTGTGTTTAAACATCCTCTGGCAAAAGCGGATCCATAGCTCTCAAAACCAACCAACCTTATAAGACTACTAACCGAACAAAGGCTTCCTCTCGGCACCCGGTCTTTTCCCGAACCAAAAAAAAAACAGTGTTTTCAGATCATTAATAACTTGTAAATAGATACACAAACACCCGGACTAATTTCAAAATAACGAAGGCGATACCCGACACAAGTAATCTATCACGTCGTGGAACGAAAGGTGATAGTATAAAACGCAAGGGTAGTCACTATTAAGTATTAACGCATGGGATGAATCGGCAACGATATAGCAACAACAGTTCAAAATTGATAGTTGTGGATTACATAATGATAGTAATTTAACCACCTCTCCCTTATTACGCAAATTGCAGGAGACTTTTAGATCGTGCTACGTGATGCTTATCTTTATTCAAAGAATAAATTTTTTTTTTTATGCTAGCAGTTATTATGTGTTGAGTATTTTTAATTTTTTACATGTTCACGAAAATCGGTTTGTTTGAAAGTTTTAGAGCTGCTATAAAGCTCTATTACAAGATACCTATATTTTTCTTTTAAATGTAATTATTGGACGAGAAATGCTCTTTTTTTTTTTTTTTCAAAAAATTATATAACTTTTTACAGACCATCTATTTTCAGTGATATCTTTTTCAAAATAGAACTCAAAATTTGTACATATCGGCACATTTTATTTTATGCGTTTGAAGTTATTTTACGTTGTAAATTAGCGGGACATTCTTATTTACTTTCACTAATGAAAAGAAGAGGGAAAACTGAAGAATTTTTATGTGTGTTTATCGTAATACATAGTTGTTCAATATAATATTTTAATTTCAAAAATGCATATTTTTAAAGACGTTAAAATTAGAAATTGTAAAAAAAATATTCAATATTTAGCTGAACTATAACGTAAATATCTCAAATTTATTCTGCGCTAATTCGATGACATGACTAATTTTATGTCACAACAAAGCACATAGCACAAAATAATTAAGTAATGGCAGATTGGTTGGTACCCAAGAATATCTTTTTTTAAGTGAATTTTTAATTGTTATTTTAAAGGTGAAAGTTGCCGGGGAGGAATTTGTGTTTCAAAATTCCTAATCAAGGGATTAGAAACACATTTAAATTAGGTATTTTAAGAAAATATATATTTTGCGTTTACCTTGATTCTTTTTTTTTTATCCGATAATATAAGTTTCATATATTTTTTTTATTTTTCATTTCGTATTTAGAAAAATCAAGGCATATAAGTATAAGAATGTCAACGATTTGTATTACACTCTGTTATGATGTGCAAGGTCAAATGAATAAAACAATTGGCTATCGTCCTTAAACTAATATTCATACTTATGAAGCTCTAAATAAATGAGAACCAGCTACTGATTAAAGTAAGATATACAGAGAATGCAAAAGATTTTGCTTTTGAGTATTTATAAGGTTAAATCAATATTTCATTCTAATCTAATTTCTGACATTAACAACTAGCATGATGTATTGATAATAATTTTTAGTATAACAAAGGACTTTAAAAATCTATGTCTAATGAAAGGAAATATTGGGACTTAATAATAGGATTTTAAAAAAAAATTATGAAAAACTATATTCTGAAGAGACTAAATTTTTTTATTATTCTATTAATACTTGAAAAAAGGATCGCAGGGTAAACTTTAAATTAGCGTTAACTAATCCATTCTAGGTACGCTGAAATTCAATACAATAGTGTAGTTTTTATTTGATATCATAACATTTGGTATTTTAAGATTCTTATTGCCAGTATGCGAATGAGAAAGGTTCTATGCAAGACTCACTCCCAGTGCATAATTGCCACGCATTTTTGCGTACTGATATTCTTTTGGCATGGAAAATAACTGAAAGTTAAATGCCCAAATTCTCAAAACATAGCATCCTTTCTGAAACTTTTAATAAAATCTTTGGTTTTTATTCAGTAGTACTAAGAGTGATTTTTTGTCATCTCTGTGTCATTTCGTTCTGATCATGCATGAGATTTAGGAAATTATGAACTTATTTTCTGTAACTTCCAAACAATTATTTGATTCAGGGGTTTAAAAGCTTCCAAATTCCTCCCACTCTTACCATTTTTTTAAATAAGAAATTAGCTGTTTTGTTAATCTTACGAAAAATTTATATATTCGAAGTTGGTAATTTAAAAAATATTAGATTTGTTTTAACTCCTTAATATCACTTATAGTATTTAGAAACAAAAGAGCTATCATTATTTTGAACATCTTGTTTCACCGATGAGAATTTTTTTTCTTTCAATTTTCAAATTAATAAGCATTCAACAATGTAAAGTACATGTTCAAAATTAAGGTGAGTTTCATGTGAATTGTTTTAGACTCTGAACAGAATTTTCTCCATCGATGTCTTTCTCGCAATTCACTATACGAAAAATCCATTTACACTCTAAAAACTACATTACTCCTGTACATAAGCATTCTACAAGGTAAAGTACATATGTAAATTTAAGGTGTTTCATGTGAATTGTTTTACGCTTTGAACAGAATTTCCTCCCCGATGTCTTAAAACAAAACATTTTACTATACGAAAAATCCATTTACTCTCTAAAGATTACATTACTCCTGTACATACCACCGGTTCCAAATACTCAGCGATTCAGACTGTAACATCTCGAAAGAGCCCCCCCCCCCCCCCCCAGAAAGGAAAAAAAAAATACACAAGAGATTGCAGTTCGCGACTAAATCCGTCAAGATTGCAATCTTCTTGTCAGGCTCTCTAGCCACACGCGATGGTAGGTTCAAGGTAAAAAGAAGAGGAAACGCCAAACATAAAAACCTGATGAAAGAATGCTGATCACTAGAATCTTGCTCGTTACTGCATGTCTTTGAATCAAGCACGTGATCGCCAAAACTTGTCACAGGGATTAATAAGTATACCTGACCGCTTACAGGGCGTATCGGATATTTATCACTGCCCATGGGATTTCGCTTGCTTTCTACCCACAGTCACTACGCTATTTTATTTATTTCATTCCGAGGGTCGATCTAAAACTGAGTGTGCTCTGTTCTCTGCCAGAAGAACTTATGAAGACTTTAGAGCGGCTGGATAGGTTGTGTGCGGTTCAGTAACCATGAAAAGGTGTTCACGTTTTCGTTGGTTTAGGTGGTGAATTAGTGGTCCATCGTTTATGGGGGCGAATACGGATAAACGAAATAGGTAAATATAACTTTGTCTAGTGCCAAACAATTGGACATTGCCAAAATATTGCCAAGGCAATCAATCGTTTGCTCTACCTTCGTTAAACACGTCAACCATTAAATTTTATTTATTATAACGTAAATAGATATTTTAATTAATGTCCTGTCATTTGGGTAGGCTAAAAGATTTTACCTAGCGCTCAATTCTGTTTAGCTAAGCCAGTTTATTTGTTAATAGTATTTAAAACAGTTTTTTTAGAAAATATTCTACCCTTGGAACTGAATACCTGCCCTTTCAAATCCCACTTTGTTTTGGAAATTGTCAATTTTAATAACCTCAATAATTTGAAGGAATATCTGAATACATTCAGCTGTAGAAAAAAAAGCATTAATACTGCTCATAACAGAAAATTTGCAAACGCGAATAAATATCTAACATGAAATAGTTTCGTTGTATATTTGGCTCTACGCCAGCAATGTTTTTATATTTTTTTTATTTTGCTTGGATATCTCTGCTCATTTATAATCTTAAATGTGGTGAATTATTTATTAATAGTGATGAGCAATTAACTCTACAAGTGATTAATTTTCTTTTATTTAATAACTCATGTTTTAAAAATTTCAGTAGAAAAGACATAATAAATTATTTTCAGAAAACTTTGACATAAATATGAATAGTTTTATATCAGCACTCAGTAGGAAATATATACTATCGGAAAAATTTTCTTTGAATATTAATGCAGACTTTTATCGAATTCATTGTTCAGTTAAGTTTGAATGATTGTCCCTAAATAAGATTTTGCTACAAATAGTAAATAAAGTACATTTAAAAAAATATTTAATTGGCGATATTGCATTGAACCACGCTCTTTTGTTTTTAGGCCAGATAAAATGAACACATATATTTCAAATCAATATTTTGAAGATAAGCTTTGTTTATCGTGTAAGTTTTATATAATTCATTAATCATTCCTTGTTCAATCAATTATGATGTACGAGATTTATGATACTTATGAGAGAATTATTTATGAAACAATTTCGCACTCATAGACTCAGATATTTGAACATGTGCCATAAATAAATAAATGTGCAAAATGTAGATATATCAATCTCTCACCCCTTTCCTAACGCAATGAAAAGCTGTTTGCCACAAATTTAAACGTTCTCACCTCCCTTCTCAAGCAGATTTCATTCGAAATAATTTCCCCATCGCATATTGTGCTCCCCCTCTCTTTCTATGATCGCAATTACTATAAAAGAAGACATTTCCTTCAGTGCCAGAGAAGTGTGTTAGCATTGCGCTGGCGCCGTTACATTAAGCGTTTTTGTTTCTTTTTTGCTCCTTTCGATTTTGATAAAGTTGGGGGTGGGTGGCGCCTCGAAAGTGTTCCTTTTTTTTTCTTCTTTCTGTGTACAGGATCACCTACGTGTGCGCACAGCCATTATGATTCTTCAGAGTTGCGATGCCTTCTGCACTTGCCCATCATTGCCAAGCACTAGACACCATTCCTTAGTGAGTAGTTAGAGTGCTCTTGCTACACAGTGCTTGCCGCCACAGCTTTTGCCATCCGAATTCCGATGCTCATCAGCCGATCGGAAAACCCCTTTGTCGCTCGCTAGGTTCGGCTCGGCGAAAAAAAAAAAAAACTTTTGATATTGATGTTTGATGGGTGTCACATGTGAAGTAATTCCGTTATGAGGCAGTTCATGACATCGAGGAAGTGGGGTAAATTTTTGCGAAAAGATGGTGAGTGGAAATTTATGATTTTTTTTTAAAATTTAAACCATGATTTCTTTACAGAAAGTAAAACAAAAATGCAAAACAAAATTCATTAAAATAAATATCACTGAAATACTTCCCTTTTAACCTCAAGAAAAATTTTCAGTTAGTCAAAAAGTATCAGGATTTATAGTTTTCTTTTCTTTAAAAATCTTGAAGCAATATATGACTTACATAAAAAATGTTAAGGAAATTTGAAAAAAGATTTTCATATCATATAAAGGAAAAGAGTGTACAAAATATATAATAGTATAAATATACGGGATAATCCATATTTTTTCTAAAAACTTATTTCTTTTAAACACATTTTAAAAGTAAGTTTTCAGTAATATATATTACTGAAAGAACATAATTACGAGAAACATATATAATGCATTTTTAGAGGGGGAAAACATTTTGAATTTTCATTTAAATCATAAAAATTTTAACATTTCCGTCACATCACTAAATTTTCTCTACTTGCAAATAAAATATTTACTTTCTTATTGACATAATTTTCAAGCTTTTATAGGCTCTCTTTTTCAACTTTCCTGTTAAGCAAACTCGCATACGTTTCTAAACTTTCGAAAGTTTTACACTCTTACTAGAACCGCGATTTCTTTCCCCCTTAGACTTATTTTGTTTTACAACTTCAATGCCTAAACTTTCTTGTCAGTATAGCTTTCGAACAAAAAGAAGATAGTTTTGTAACAAAAATCGGATGTTTATTCCTTCTCCTTCCATTTTAAATAGTATAACATCTGTTTCATACGAGCTATAGTTAACATTTATTGTTGGTTTTCAGCGGAATGTATACGTTTCGCTTTAATCCTTTTTCGCTTCATCCTTAATAAAATTTTTTTAAAAAATGTTCCGGTTTCAAGCTCTTAATGATTACGAGTAAAGCCTCAAATCTAAGTAAAGTATTAGAAAACAAAATATTTCCCCCTAAAAAGTGGATTCTGAACAAATTAAACATGGTTTACTCAAGATAATGTTTGAATAGGTGAAGCGCGATATTTATGAGGTAAAAATAATTGTAGTACTTCATTACATACTTTGATCTCAGAAATCTTATAATTTCCGTAATAGATCACTGTAATAAATTTATAATAAGATATATCAGAGTACATGACGGATTGTGCTAAAATATTCGAGATTTATGAAATGATAATTTCACTGAGTGTAACTTTATATTTTAGATATGTCGGACGGATATACCCTCGAAATGAAAGAAAAAAATGTGAAGTATAGGGTTTTTTTTTCCCCAGAATAATTGTTGTTTTTGAAAATTTCTTATATATATATATATATATATATATATATATATATATATATATATATATATATATATGAATTTACGGGCTAATCTGTGTAATATGAAAAGGTAGAAAATAAAGGAATTTTCGAGTAAATTTCGAGGTGTTACCCATGGTTTGTTATTTCACAGAAAAATTGTTTTTAATTAGGTGTGATGTATAAAGTTCCCATTCTTAATCTTTCTATTGTTTAAAATCTTTTTTAAAAAATACCTATAAATAAGGTCACGATTAAATTTTTTCGCTTGAAGAATGTATTTTTTTTCCTTTTTTACACAAAGTCTTTAGAATACATACAATATGAGTATTATGGATAGTTTAAAAATATAAAAACTAACAGCTCATTTGGTTACGTTTTGAAAACAGTAATTCTATCTGTGATGTCTGCAGTTAATTTTTTATAGATACAATTTATTCATTTGTACAAGCGCTGTGCAATTTCTCGTTAAATATTGATTTTTTAAAATTTAATTTTAACACTTATTTAAGAATACCATAAAAACATTATTCGAAGATGTTATTAATAGGGATTTTATTTGTTCATCTGGAAACATAAATGCTTAGAGATCGGCGGAAATTTTGGAATATATTATGCACAAAACAAAATATTTTTACAATTTTATTTTATTTATTTATTTTTATTGATAGGTACATATGTTTAAAACATTGTATAAAGCATTAACATATTTGATCTGATGTGTTTGTGTCAAACATTGGATCAAATATTATAATGTTTCATCATTTTTGCAAGAATTGCAGCAGAGAACAATTATGTTTTGAGTTATGAATTACACAATTTGGAGATATTTAATTTTTTTCTCTTCCTTTATCTCTCTAGTGCTGAAATTTAAATGTTCGTAACGGTCTATCTATTGATAATCATGACTATATTTACATCGTTTTTTAAACATTTTTTCCCTCTGAGTTAAAACGTAGAAGAAAGCTCTTATACACAAAACAAGTTAAATATCAGTTTCAGAACTGGAAAATAACTATTAAATATTTTATATTCTTTCAAAAAGAGTATACAAAGGAAACATCGTGGTATTAATATACATAAAGTTACTCATCATATGGCAGTTTTAAAAATTTCAATGTATAAACAACTTTGGAGTACAACTCGAGGAGATAAACAACTTTGAAATAATACATATAGCAAAACATTTTTACTTTTCACCGCTGTGAACTTTACTGATTTTCTTCATTCAGTGTTTTAAATCTATTAGGAAATTAATAATATTCCAATGCAGTTATTATGTAGGTCTGATATGCACACATGTTTAAAACAATCATTTTTAAAAACTATTCGAAAAAACATTGTTTTTAATATTTGCAGTAACAGTATTATTTTACATGACATTTTAATCACGCTCTATTCTCTAATAATTAGTCTGTAAAGAAATATTTTGTTTTCTATGATATTCAATTTTAATGTTTTTTCTCTAAAAAAATTTAAAAGAAATTTTTAAAAATACATGATTTAAAAGCTGGCACTGTTTTTGGTGGGATTATTTTTAGAAAATTTACAAGAAAATGACGTCTTTGTTACATAGTTTCATAGTGTGAATATGATTTTGCACGGAATTAGACAATTACTGCGATTTAAAGACACACGAAAGAAATATGTATTAACTGCTAGAGATTTTTCATTTGTATTTAAAATGCATTAAAAATATTCTGTACTAATAATCAACCATGCGATTATTGAAAATACATAACCTTTGTAAAAATGCGCTGTATAAGTATCCACAAAATTATATGCATCTCTAAACATTTTAATTCCTTAAAAATTTTGTATTTTATAATCAAATGTAAGAATTTTTTCTAACATTATTACTGATCACAACGATGATACCAAATGCAATCTTTTGTATATTTACAGATATATAATCCTAGATGACACGAATTTATATACCAGACAAAATAACAACTATAGAATTAAACATACAATCCTTTTTACTATGTTTATGAAAAAAATTTACGAGAAATTTTAAACGTAAACATATATTTCTTTATCTATTTTTTTTTAAATTAATGCTCAGATCTAAATACATTTTTAGTTATATGTTTTTTGCATTATTATGTAGTAAATAACATTCCGATGTCATATTAATAAACAAACCGGTTTCCTTTTGATCATCTTTTTTCCCCATAAATACGCTAATGCTAAGAAAATGATAAATATTATATATGTTTCTCGAATTATTATACGAAAATTTCTGATTATAAATCGGTTCATAAACTATCCAATAAAAACATATTCCTCCATTCATCCGTTTAGAAATTGTTTTTCTCTCACTACTTACGATTTCTAATGCGATTTGCAATGCGAATTTTTTATTTTATTTTTTTTTCAAAATTTTTTAAAATGCAGGATACGTAGAAGTATCTACCCCCATATCTAGTTACACCAATAAATTAATGTTTATATTATACAAAAATTCAAACATACCCAGCAAAACCGTCAAATAACATGCAAAAGCATCGTACTAATAAACCAATGTATGTTTAGTTCCGGAATGAGAAATATGCTGTTATTTTTTTTTTTCTGTTATTCCTAGCAGAATTTTTAAAAACTTTTCGCACCGAACTATTTTTGTCCGGTTCCCACGCTACTGTCGTTGCGGCGGTGTATCGCTAAAGTGAAGCGAGAGTTCGGTTTTATACGACGACTCTCGATGACACCCAACAGGCCGTTTCGGAGGCCATAGCTGTCGGTTTTATGGCGACGGTTATGGCTCGACTCCGATAAACGGCCTTTGCCGATAAAACTGCTCGCCGCCCGCCCTGTATTATTTGCTCGTTTCGCGGCGGTTGGATTCTTCAATTTAGGAGACTTTTTTTTTCCCTTTCCCCTCCTCCTCGTTATTATTTCATAAAATGTCTGAGCTGAATTTATTGGGATGTGACGACGGAAATAGAAAAAAAAAAAAAAAGTCCGAAATCAAGTTATGTTTAACGTATCCTACTCTCATGCAAGTACTGATTTATATTACCTAAGTTAAACTGCATGTAAAATGTGCGGTATTTTGAGTGCCATTGTAAGAAGTTGTCTCAGATTGATATCATTGCTCTGTAAAAGGTTGAAGTTATTACTCCCCGGTATTACATTACTGAAATAATTTTGTCAAATTTTAAACCTGAAGTATTGCTCAGTTGAATTTAGAGGTATGTCATATAAACAGATGAGAGTTCGTAATAACAATGAAGAAATGAAGTTTTAGGATCAAAACTGAGTTTTAAATTAAATATAAAGTATACTTTGGAACATTACATGCAATAAAGTGTTTTCTTTTCGAATTAGTTTAGTAATTCTATTCAAGTTAATTCTATTGCAGCATTGTATGATTTAAAATTTTAAAAGAAGATTAAATATATATGAATATATATCCACTTTTGATACACTTTAATGAGCGTGCAAAAGTAATAATATGTCTTCTTAACGCAAGGTTAAAATATAATTTTCTTATATATTTGCTATTATGATATCGCTTCGAGTAATGCTAGTATAATTATTAGAAGTTTATTTCAATTATCAAATATTCATAGAATTTTCTACATAACAGATGCTTTAAATTTTTATATAGAAACACCTTTTATAGACCTTATATAGAAACTAACCCAAAATTGCGTTAATAACACACATTAATAATACACCTTATATAGAAACACCTATTTCACAAAATTTCTGAGCTGAATTTATTGGGATATGACGACGGAAATAGAAAAAAAAAAGGTCCGAAATCAAGAAATGTTTAACGTATCCTACTCTCATGCAAGTAGTGATTTATATTACGTAAGTTAAACTGCATGTAAAATGTGCGGTATTTTGAGTGTCATTGTAAGAAGTTGTCTCAGATTAATATCATTGCTCTATAAAAGGTTGAAGTTATTACTGCTCGGTATTACATTACTGAAATAATTTTGTCAAATTTTAAAGTATTGCTCAGTTGTATTTAGAGAGATGTCATATAAACAGATGAGAGTTCGTAATAACAATGAAGAAATGAAGTTTTAGGATCAAAACTGTGTTTTAAATTAAAATATAAAGTATCTCTGATCCTATACGTTGAAACATTACATACAATAAAGTGCTTTCAGTAATTCTATTCAAGTTAATTCTGTTGCAGCATTGTATAATTTAAATTTATAAAAGAAGATTATATATATACGCATATATATCCACTTTTGATACACTTTAATGAGCGTGCAAAAGTAATAATAGGACGTCTTAACTCAAGGTTAAAATACAATTTTCTTATATATTTGGTATTATGATATCGCTTTAAGTATTGCTAGTATTTTTATTTGAAGTTTATTGTGTTTTTCGTTTAGTTGAATGATCAAATATTCATAGAATTTTCTGCATAACAGATGTTTTAAATTCATATATAGAAACAGCTTATTATTACAAGTTATTATCTATATCATGCATTTTAATATAACCAATTTTATGCAAATTGACCTGAATGTAAATGAATTTGCAACTATAAACTTAAAGGTATAAATTGCATTCATTATAACACAATGCATATTACTTAGAGAAAATATTTGGATAAAGAAAATAAACACAAAATTATAAAATATATTCTATTCTTTGAAATTTTTTTTTCAAAAAATTGTATAAAAACAATGCAACACCAAATTTTTTCTTGCATTTAAAAATCCGACATATCTTTTTTTTTTCTTACAAATATATCATTGCACGAGGAGATTGCACAGGGTAAAAAAAAAAAAACTTAAATGTTAGATAATGTTTATATTTCTCAAATTTTAAAATAACTAAGCCTGTAATTTTTATCTTTATAAGTTCTCTCAGACCCGTTTCTTCATTTTCTGCGTAATAAATCGGTTATAAAGAAAGAGAAAAATTGTGATGTGATGAATGGAAATTCATCCTCCAACACAAACAAATATAATTTTTCAGGCGTCATGGATCACCATTAAAAATATTTTATCAACCGAACAGCTCTCTGATGCGCGTGAATTACTATAATATTTATAAATTGTTGTTTTCTTTCTACAATGAGAACAGTAATCTAATCTCTTGTGAACCAGATTATAATTTACCGTATATTTGTGAACTATTGTACACACACTGATAAAATTTCCGATTGATCTAAGCTACAAAATTTTGAGAGACTTGGCAAACTTCGTGATAATATCCTACATTTCTTAGTTTTAATATTGCATGTTATTAACGCAATTTTGGGTTAGTTATTATGGGTTTTTCAATAAGAACAGATACTTAAATTATCACTTGCTCTTAGAATAGCATAATGAACACACTGAAAATCCTTGTTTTTATGTTTTCGTTATATTGAAAATTCAACACTTTCTTGCTTTTGGTAACTTTTGGCAACAAGTAGTGTTAGTCAAATATATATATATATATATATATATATATATATATATATATATATATATATATATATATATATATATATATATATATATATATAATCAACTGACTAATGTAATTTTTACTGAAGATTACTCGATTAGAAAAAACAAGTATGGAATTTTGCTCTTGTTCAATGTTTTTTCATTTCTGAAAGTAAAACATGTCTTACCGGTTAAGAAAGCAAAATCTGACGTTTGTTTTCGACGAAGCATATAAAAAAGGACACCACATACTTGACGACGAATACGCGGATTGTAATTATTGAATCATATTAAATAAATTGTTATTGTCTCGAATATGGGAAAACTGCCAAATTATATGAAATATGAGGTAAGAAGTAACCACAGAAAATGCAGAAGAATTAATTACTTCTGCAGTTTATGCAAAACGCATTCGGAAATGCAGTTATTATACACCCTTTGAAACTAATGAAAGTTTCTTAATTTTAGTTAAGAGAGAGAAATTTCAATAGTTGTTCGTTTATTTTGTTACTTTACAGACTGACAGAAATGTAGAAAGCACGTGTGTTATTTCTCACTTGCACTCACTTTATCAGGTTAATAATTATTGTATTTTAACATTAAGTAAAATGGAAAATGTTTGAAATGGAATTGCATTTAATTGAATTGAATAATTTCGTTTTTATATGTCATTTATGATAACAAACAAATGTAATACTTTTAGGAACAAAAGTATGAATTCTAATGCAAATAAATAGCAAATATTAATGGGAGTTTGCATTTTTTACCATGCATAAAAATTTTACGATTCCCATATTTTCATGTCAAAAACATAATAGAATAGAACAACATCTACATAAAACAAATAAATAAAGGAAATTAGGAGTGTTAAATACAGATTGCTTTGAAATTGAAGTTAGATAAAAGAAATCACGTTTTAAACTAAGCTCAAAGCGTAATTACTGACAGAGAGACAAAGCTATTTTACTAACATTGTTGAAATGAAATAATAAATCATGAAGGACTCTATTGTTAATCAGTTTAAGATGCATAATTTTTAATTCTTCCAATACAATTGAATTTTGAATTAGGTCTCGCATTCCCTAGTAAAAAAAGCCAATATGCATTAAAAATTATTGGTTCGTTAGAATTCCCCGTTTATTTAAGCTAGCGAATTTCTGCAGTAAGTCGGCATTAAAAGAAGTCAAACTATAAGTCAAATTAAATATTCTACGAATTTTAGAGTGTATAAATTTAAATAATAGTAATTTTATAGGAACTGTAAACATCCGTCTATACGTAAATTTTCATTTGTCATCACGTATTTGTCAAAAAATTATGAATCCTTAGGGTCAAATTCTTTTAATAGAATAACAATAAAGAGATGTAATTGACTGACATTTTCTTATTTCATGATCCCAGCTAATGTGTAAATAGAAATCTCGTAAACATATGTTCCGTAATGTTTTTATTACAATCATGTAGAGAGAGAGATAACGTAAATAAAAAATATATTCTTAAATAACTGGATAATGGCATTATCTGGTATATGTTTCTTTGTCGTTGTGATTTTAGAAAACAAAGTGTCTAACTGCTTATTCTATAATTTAACGCCAGTGTTTATTTTGCATTCAAAACTAGTTGTTTATGTTTTCTAAGCCAAAATATGCTTGTGTACGTTGTATATTGTTACGTAAACACTAAAGAAAACACTTATATGCATTAGTTGTGTTAAAATGTATCGATACAATCTGTTTAAAGTATGTACTGGTATACATTCAAAACAAACATGTATACGGTACAAACATGTACGGGAACTTCAATCAACGTCTTGTAAAGTGTAAACATTCATATGGAGACTTAAAATACAATTTATACACTAAGTTAATTGAAGTTATTTTGAACATGTAAGATACATTAATATGTGTGTTTGTGTGTGTATTTAATTTAGTAGATTTTAAAAAATATTAATTTAAAGTTTGATGCCAAAAAAGAAAAAAATCTCATGAGTTTTAGGTGGTTATTTATTGATTTTTGAAAGAAAATGCAATTCAATAAATCACCCATCTTTCACTAATATATGTTTTAGATGCATGACATTGTGTGATGATTTTGATGCATGATTTTGTGTGATGATTAAAATGCTTAACAGAAAAGTACTGGAAATTGGAGTCTGTTAAAATAATAATAATGCCTTGTTTGCTTAACTAATCTAGAAACGTTAGGCCTGGTGGTTAGAATGACTATACACACCCAACATCATACACTTTTCAAAAGAGCAGTAGTTGCGCAATTCCGTTAGCTAATAAATCATGCTAATAAGGGTAATGAAAAAAACAAAAGGCTCTTACGCTGTGTCGTCTTCTTGAAACATCCATTAAGATAACTAATTCATCTTCGACACATTTTATCAATTATATCAGCATCTTATCACCTGCGAGTAGATAACAAGAGTGGATGTTGTATTCCATTATAATCCTTGAACACAGCGGGTAAACTCTTGGTTTGTAATTAATGACACGGCGGGAAAAGTACACGTTAAGTGTTTCATATTGTGAAAGGTGTGATTTAGTGTGTGGTGTCATAATTAAAGCCGTTAATTTCACTACGTGATCATGATTCACAATTTTCCGATTTTCACTGTGTCCAGATGCCGACACTAAGCCTAACCCAAGGCCGCGGAAGATGATGTTCAGAACTTTTTACTAGAGACGAAATGATTTTTGTCGAAATATGATGAATAGAAAGAAGTACGCCGTTAATATGCACATCTAGTATATAGTGATTAATAACTTCTAGTTACATAACTTGCTGTAGTTACCCTCGTTATTTTTCTGTCTATTATTATTAATTTTCCTGTTATCTATTTATTATATTTGATTTTTTTCCGTGTATATTAGCTGTATTTCTATACGGTACGTTTTAATGATTTATTGTATAACAGTAATTTTTATGTCAGTTTTGTAATGGATTTCTATTACGCGATAAAAAAATATTTGCACAGACATAGGGACCTTGGAAAGAGTAAGTAATGGAAAATTCTTCATGGGAAAAATACCCTGCCAGGAAAATTTTGAAATACTTAAAGTTCAAGACATTTACAACATATGAACAACAAAATTTTAAACTTCTTCGCAATATAATTTTTGAATTTACAGATCTCAGAGACTTTTGTTTTGAAAACAATAGAAAAAATATAAGTGTCCCTGCTTCTATTCTTTTTATTTCAAAATAATATTTTTCTCCTTCAAAATATTTATAATGTTGGCATATTCCGAAAAAAAAAAAAGAAGCGTGTTTATCTTAAAAAACATTCTATACTATAATTTTTATATGCTATTATTTGCAATAACCATGAAATAATCCATTAGTTAGTTTACTGGATATCTTAAACAACATATAGGTGGTTCAAAGGCCTGGAAAACACACATTTACAATTATTTTGGATGTCTAGAAATTTTCACAGGTGTGGATATTTAATTGTGAATCATAAATTCTGAAAATTAAAAATTCAATATATAATTGAACACCATATATTTTTTACATTTTTGTGTCTTGAAATAATTATGAGAAAAAATATTAAAATTCAACGTTATATACTTAAAACTAAGACATGGAATTTATATTATATTTATAATTTCATTCTAAAAGCATTTTTGAATGGTGATATTAAGACACAAAAATATTAACATTTTTGGTGTTATAACTATATAAGCTTTTTTCAAAATTAATAATTGAAAAATTTAATGATAACGTTTTTCATAATAGATTATTGTGTTGTTCGAAATGATTAACAGAAGAGACATATTGCGATTATGCAGAAAATATATCACTGCTTATTTTAATATAATAAAGGAAAAAGTCATCAAAAAACAGATTTAGTATCAGTTCAATTTTGTGAAATATACATAAGGATTTTTAAAAAAAGAAGATAAACGAATTCAACTTAAATAGCGAAATTGTGTCTAAAGTATTGTGTTTGCAACTAAAATTTAGTATAAAGCATTAGAACTGGAATTAGCATTAGAACTGGCTATTTAAAATCGACTTCTGCATAAATAATGGTTAGATGGCAAATTAATAGTTTTTAGGTTATATTCAGCTGCAGTTACTAATATATATTGATTCCATTTAGCATTTATTCTATAATAATAATACTTTTTTTATTCAGAAATCATACATGTGTTTACGGTGTATGAAATTACTTCTTTTACGTGTCAGTTTCATCGTTCGTGTGTTTGCGTGTGTGTATATATGTATATGTAAATATATTATATATATATATATATATATATATATATGTATGTATATATATATATATATATATGTATGTATATATATATATATATATATATATATATATATATATACATATATATATATATATATATGTGTGTGTGTGTGTGTGTGTGTGTGTGTGTGTGTAGATGTGTGTGTGGATGACAAAAATCTGAAAATATTGAAATTTTACTGTGTTTACAAGAACTGAATATATATGCATGCAGGCGTTGCACGCACATCAATTTAATACACTGGAGTATTGTGATTGCGATTAGGAAATATTCTGTATAAAATTGAAAAATCTGCAATTTTCTATATGGAGGATTTTTTCATACTGAGCAACTGCATAATTTCTCATTTAGACAAACTGACAATTTTTAGTAAGAAATATATTAATGAATTTGATAATGTGTCAGCCACTTATTTCACAAAATTCCGCTTCTGGTTTTCATGAATATATTTGAAAACTACCACTATAAAAAAGGAAGTAAATTAACAGAAACTAAGGTATTTAAAAATTGAAACATAAATCTAATTTGATTCGAAAGATAGCACAATGCTTGTGCAGGAATATTTATCTCTCGACAGAAATCTAAGATTACTTACAATTTTTTCTGTAAAACTTCAAAATATATGGATGTTTTCTTGTGTTCAATTTTAAGTTTATCTTATGTTGTAATACTCCAATTTATGTGGACAACGATAGAGTGCTAAATTTTAATCAAGCGAGGAAAATGCGTTTGTCTACACGATATTCAATTAATATCTAATTTTTTGATGTGGGTATCCGCTGAATCTGAATGTTGCGTGAAGGCATAGCACTAATTCAAGGACACGTTTAAAATAAACATTAAAAACTGATACAAGGTATTCGAATTATCATGTTTTTCTGTCGTGACTTCACGCGATTTCACATAAAAATCGATTTCTGTACGTATAATATGTATTTGAAATAAAGATAATGTTTTGCATAAGAATATGCTTTTGCGATGAAATAGTTTCATTTTCAAACTCTCGTATTTCTCCACACAAGGCTAGACGAGCAATGAAGAAAGATTCGTCTATAAAAAATCCATTTTTAAGAGCAATTGCGCTGTGTGGAATTTCAATGAAATGTTTTCAAAATAGTGGTTTTCTGTTAGTGCCAAAATTCTTACAATTTCGAAGACATTTTAAATTTTTATTTTCCGCTTTATTTTGCTGCTGTGTTAAATTTACACTAGTAAGACCAGTATTTAATTTCTTGCCATGAAGCGAGTGAATGTTAAATTAATTTTTAACAAATGTAAATAATTGAAAACCTCAATAGTGTGAATCAAACGCGACTTATTTTTTTTTATGCTTATTTTTTCAGAAGTAAGTTACAAACATCCGTTCAAAAAACCAGCATGAAAAGGAATATTTGAAAATTCTGTCATGACACTGTTTTAGTGATCAGCGTGTTTGTTTAATTTTTGGGTATCAAAATCATTTTTGGCCATATTGAACCGATATAGTTCAATATTGAAATTTCCTGGGTGCAATAAAACTATACAAATCTGAAAAAAGCTCTGCTTTGATGACTTTCAGAAGTATATGATACTAAGGCTGTTGAAATTTTTTTTCGTCGGTTGTCGTCAATTACACCGGCTGAGGGTTATATTACGAATGAAGGAACTACACAATTAAATTATATCTTCCAGCATTATATTTAGAGCTTAGCTAAAATATTCAAATTATACTCAACAACTGAACAGTTGATTTCAGTTCGTGTTGTTACTATCTGAATTTTTATGAAGTTTAACAATATATTTATTTACAAAAATAATATTAAGTGTAGTACTATTTTGGATTGAGAACTGTTCCCACAATTCACTCATTTAGCGCTAGGTAGTTGAGGAGTGTTAACCTAATCTCCGTACACCAGATAATTTATCGAAAAATGTGTAGATTAAGAAATTTCACCGGTTGAATATTAAAAATGTGTTTAGTTACCGAAAAAATTAAAAATCTTAAAATAATTATTCTAATTAAGCTTCAGATAAATATAATTGATTATTTCTATTTTATTACTATTATATGATAGCAATTTATATTATCATTACTACTTGGAATTTTATTCTGTATTATAATATTCTTATACTTTGTTGTGTCATTCAAAGATAAAGTACTAACGTTAATCATGAATAGGGGTTATCAAAGTTTTAATCTCTGAATGCTTTTGATAAACATTCAACAAAATATCACCAAAGAAAGTCAAAATCAATATTTAATACAGTCACTTGTTGCTTAAAGCATGCTTTTATCTACAAGGAATTTGTATCAGTTTGCATAAATTTTTTAGATTTATTGCCAATTATGTGATAATTTTCTTGTCGTTTAAATCATTTAAATTTAATCAAAAATTTCCTGCACATCAAATAGGTTACGATGCAACCTCTCAGTTTCAACATATATTTTTGTTTTTCATGTATAAAATGTTTGTAAGAAAAGCGAATGGTACCATTACTGTAATAATAGGACATGCATAAATTATTTGACCCTTTGCCATGGAGTTCACAATACATTCTACGCTTTTATGTAGGAAAGCTACAATATACTGACTGTGCCCTGACTCCTAAGGCAAACAACATGCAAATGCAATACAAAAAATAGAAAATTACCGCAACTTCCACTAACAAATAAAGAAAAAAAAGAACTTCGTCAGTTTTTTTTCCTCCATAAAATCTCAATCTTCTTAACTAGAAACTGACATATAAATCAGTTAGAATCGCTGGTTGGCTACTTGCGACCCGACCATTCCCGCCTCCTCATAAAGTATTCAGTGACGCCCATAGCAACCATTATTCTTTCAGTTGACAGGAGGCAAGACGCTCCTGGCAACCAGTTTCCAGCTTTACCATGGTTTAGATAACAGCTACTAAAGCCATACGGTTTACGCAAACAACGTTGAAGATAGTGCATAAGTAATCCTCTATAGTTCCACTTTTGTTCATATAACTGAGAAAAGGTGTAATATTGCATATATAGACTGCAGGTATATTAAACAAAGATTTAGGGTTATGAGGTACTTTGTTAAATAGCTTATGACACTTTTTGAAATAACCACATTACTGTACTTTCTATTTATAAACGCTAAAATAGAATTACTGATTCCTTGCATTTACAGAACAGGATGGCATGCATATCTAGTTATAATTGAAATTCAATTACATGTGAATGCGAATGGAGAAAGACTATATTAAATTTTGAAAATAACATTCGTTTTGAAGTGCATGATTCTTGAAAAAAATTGCCTGCCATTCTACGTAAACAATAATGTACTAAAGAGGAAGCTGGAGTATTTTGGGGCTTGGGTATCATATGTATATACTACTTTGTAAGGTATATAGCACACTATCTTGATCAAATATATTTGGATTCTAGCTGTAGCATATTTACACTATGCATTGCGTGTGTAAGTGATTTTTAAAAAATTTTCCTGATTTAAAATGGTAAGAATAATGTGTAAGAATTTAGAATTTGTAGGGCTCTTTTATGCTTTTTGTTATGAATTGAAGCGAGGAGAAAAATATTTTCACCTGAAGAGTGATTATGAGTGTATGCTATGGGCATTTTAGGTATTTATTGGCTATAGAGCTGTTTCATGTAATAAGTCATATTTAAGAAATTCAGGTTATTCAGGACATATAGCATAAGTGACTTTAAAAGTGTGTTTTCTTTCATTTTATTTTCATATAGCAATGTAATTGTTTCCTCATTATTATCACACTCTTCTCTTGTAACAAATTCAAGTTATGCGACTCCAGACGGAGATCAAGGAAACCGCATTATTATTTTTTTAAATATCTATTATTTTTCACACTAAGTTATGTAAAATAATCTCATGTAGTGTGCTGAAGATAAATGTTGTGATAGATGACAATGTAATGACGAATACGAATTCATGACAATACATGACAATAGAGTACCAAATACGAATTTATGAATTTTAGGCGAAGCATAATCTAAATTTTCATTGCAAATAACAATTTTGAAAAGCAAAGTTTTACTACATTTATATCCTAATAAAATTATGAAATACCTTATTTTCTAAGCTTTTAATTGGGATATACTATTTCTCATATTAAATTAAAATAAATGTTGTGATTACAAGGAATAAAATAACATTATGCATCGAATGAAGATGAAATATTTAACACTGCTGTTTGTTACAACTCAGTTATTGCATAATAAATATGACTAATCCACTATTAAACAGTACTCTATTTCCTTCTAAACAATTTTATTTATGATGAATACGATTCTCAGTTATCTTAGAACGTTTACAAGACATAAAAATGAAGAGGGACTTGTTTATGGAATACCAGAGTTTTGTACATGCATATACAAAAATTTAGTTTATATTTTAATGCACGTTTTAAACTACTATTTAATGTTTGCATGAAGAAAAACATCTAAATTTTTAAGGACCATATTTTAAGTGAAAAAAAAAATTATTGTAGAAATTAAGTTTTAGGTTTCTGTAAAGTTATTTAAAGAAACCTAAAACTTTATTGGATAGATTTTTAAAGCATTCTATGCGTAAAACAAACAAAACATTTTTTAAAATTTGCATGTACATAGTGCAATAACTCCTTTAAATAAAAATTTATAAATTGTGTTTAGAGTAATATATTTCTGAATAATATAATATATTTATTAGTATAATATAAATATATTACATTTATTAGTATAATATATTTCTGAATGTCGCTTATTCATGGGCTTACATGCATAGTTATTATTTGATTTGGGAATAAAATACATTCTTTCAGAGTAATCATCATAGGCTATAATTAAATTATATCACGTGATCAACGTCTTACATTCTTTCGAACAGTTTGTCCGGATTACTATGAAGTATTCATATCTTTTGACTGCAAATGCACCTAAAGTTCAAAAGAAGGATTATTTGAGAATCGATGTCATACGTTTTATATGAATAAAGTCGTATGGAATGTGTGAAAACCTTAAAAATTGGGAAAATCTAAATACACTTGTAGGAAGATCTAAAAACGCTTCAAAGTTCTAAGTGGCTTTTTAGGTGTTTACTTAATCTCATATCCTTCACATGAGACGTTAGCCTAAACATAGCACACTTGCATGCAATTGTTGCAATATTTCTTTTCTAAAACATCAAAAATCTATAATTTACTACTAATATAACTGAGCTTCATGATAAATGCAGAATGACACTCTGTAAAGGACCTATTGGTTTGTCCTAAGAAATTCGACTGGTCATAACATTCCTTTCAAAATAGAAAAAAAAGTTTGTCTTCATTTTGGAAAGGAATTCTAAATAGTTAAAAGACATTCACTTGAAAAGTTTTTACTACAAATACATTAAGTTATATCTATCACGATAAAAACCATTTGTTAACCAATTAGTAAAAGAATTTTTTAATATAAAAATTTATTTGATGTATTTTGGGGAATAATTTTTTAATATAAAAGTTCTCGAAAAACTAGATAGGGCAGGAAAAAATATTTCTAAATTTTCATGGGAGCCGTAGAAAGTGCAGTTAAGCATAATAGTTTTTGAACACATAAATGCACCAAATGTCTAATTACTTGTGAAATCTTTAATTATTTCTGATTTCGTTACAGGAGCTTGACTAAAATATGAAAAAAGAAAAAAAAATAGTTATTTATATTGATTGTATACTCTATGAACTGAGAACTCTGTCACAAAATATATCGAATGATTGAAAAATAATAAGTTTAATTTGTAAATATTTTGATTTTTTGTAAAATGGTAAAACATATCCGTTATGGTGATGTATTTTGGGGAAATTAAATTAAATTTCGTGCTAAGCGTTCTCTGATTCTGTTGAAATACATTATTGATTTGATTCATGCTACTTATTAAAACGCTTGTATCACATGTTCGGAATTAACAAAGTTTAACCGTTTTGATCTCCATACCGGATATTATCATGCTTTTTAGGGGGGGGGGGGAAGCACAGATGAAACATAAAATAGGGCAAATGGTTAAATACATTAATTTCTCATTTCATAATATGTTAGGAAAAACATTACTGTAACAATATCATATATTACAGCGATTTTATGCGAGTAATGGAAATTAATGTTGTAAAATATATTCAAATTGCTTTATTTTTAATGTAGGATTATGTTCCTCCATAAAGGTCCTCCGGAAAGCAAAATCTCAGACGCTAAAACTGTCCTTCGTCGCGAGTTATAATTTTGCTTGCACTCCAAAGCCAGTCTGTGTCACTTGGGCAAGCAGGAAAGGTACCAAAATGTTGCAAAATTTTGACATGTATATATAGAAACATATATACATAACACATACATACATATATACATACAAAAGAGGTAAGCAACGATAAGCAATCCTACGTTAATAACCCGCGGTAGTTTCGTTAGAGGAGACTACCTGCAGTTTTTTTTGTTTTTGTTTGTTTGTTTGTTTACAAAGAGTAACATATGATAAAAATGCCCAATATTGAAAGAATGTTTAACAAAGGTGGAAGTTTGGGTTTTTTTAAATAACAACAAAAAGTTTAAAGTCATAGAATATGGTGATTTTAGAATATACATTTTGTGAATTGAAATTATCGCTAGAGATATAAAGTCATTAATATTCATATATTTGGTACCGATTATTTATCCATTAACTCTCCCCTTTCACTGTTATCTGCTTGCGTGCCGCGTAGAGAATCATTAAACACGAAAATAATGCTTGTTATTAAAGCACTCGCCTTATTTGGAGAGATTTGAATACATGAACGATAATTGGTGTAAATCGCGCATTGTTAAAACAATTTAAAACAGAACGATAACTCGAAAGACCTTCAAAGATATTAAAAAGGTGAACAGGAATTCAGCAGGAACAGGAAAATCATTTATCGCCACACTGTGTTTTTCATTTGTTATGAAGCCAGGGGACAAACATATGGAAATAAGTTAGGATTCGGAAACCAACTTACAAGAATTCGAAACAAACTAAAAATGCATTATTGAAATTTAGTCCCAACAAGAAAATATTTGAATATATGAACGATAATTGGTGTAAATCGTGCATTGTTCTAACAATTTAAAACAGAACGATAACTCGAAAAGACCTTTAAAGATATTAAAAAGGTGAACAGGAATTCAGCAGGAACAGGAAAATCATTTATCGCCACACTGTGTTTTTCATTTGTTATGAAGCCAGGGGACAGACATATGAAAAACAGTTAGGATTCGGAAACCAACTTACAAGAATTCGAAACAAACTAAAAATGCATTATTGAAATTTAGTCCCAATAAGAAAAGATTTGAATATACGAACTATAATAGGTGTAAATCGTGCATTGTTCTAACAATTTAAAACAGAACGATAACTCGAAAAGACCTTTAAAGATATTAAAAAGGTGAACTGGAATTCAGCAGGAACAGGAAAATCATTTATCACCACACTGTGTTTTTCATTTGTTATGATGCCAGGAGACAAACATATGGAAAACAGTTAGGATTCGCAACCGAACTTACAAGAGTTTGAAACAAACTAAAAATGCATTAAGAAAACTGAATATATTTAATTCAGTACGATCAAAACATAGATGTGTTTGTACTGTCTCCTAATAGGGAGCGATGTTTGTTTACCTACAGGGTGTTTCCATAATGCAGCAGCCAACAGAATTTGAATTCGTGGAGTGTACCGGCGAATGCCCTCAGGATAACTGTCAGTAGCAGTGAAAAAAGAAAAAAAATTACATTTGATGAAACCAAAAAATATTCATCCCCTGTGGCAGTATAATATAGGATATTTATTCTTAAAATATAAGAAATACATAATTTTATGAAAAAATATTTGAATGTAATAAATACTCATCTCATTTTATAAAAAAATAAGAGATTTAATACTCTGCTATTATGCAGATTCCTAAAAGAAAGGGTTTTTTAAAACCACAGTAAATGAACTCTTGAACAAATTTAGTTAAGACAATAAAAAAAGCGGGAAACGAAAGAAATAATTCTCAAGTTGAATTTGCGCTCGCATATAAATTATGCTAATTTTATTGCGAATGATGATGAAAAGAATATAATTTAAGCACAGATTTTTATGATGCAATATTCTCGCATATTGAGGAGAAGTTAGGGCATTATAATAGTTTATAATTCATTAAGGATAAGGTTGGGGGCAACCAATCGTTTGTACATTTCGTAAAATGTATAAACGATCGTTTCCTTTCTTCTATCTACGGTGATCAGAAGTACTAATTTAATTTTTATTTTTATTACCATGTGTTAGGGTATTAAGACGTCATGGAATTAGACTAATTCTAATGATTTAGAAAAGTTCTTTCAAAATTTGAAAATACTTATTTATGTTATAAAAAATCAATGATTCATAATGTTGCATGTGCTCGAAGAAATTTGCTTAAAAGTATAAATTTAGATTAACCAAATAACTTACACTGAAATTAAAAATAATGAAATATACTTTGGAATATATAAAACACATGCTTTCGTATTATACATTTCTGTGGCATTATGGCAGGTGTTGATATGTCATTTTTTCAAGTTTTCGGCAAATTAAAAAAGTAACTTTTGTTGTGAAATATAAAATCCCTCAATAAAATTTTTCAATCCAAATATTCCTTAATTAATACTCATATTGAACCTCAATCATATGGCTGGTCTTCAATGAAAATTTTCAATTAGGGACAAAACTATTCAATTAGGGACCAAGTATTACGCTCTTTTATGCATGACAGTATTTGCCAATACGAATAACTTAGTATTATTCCATAATTCCACTATCGGCTTTTGCCACATTAAAGAACCAATTTTAAGTGTGACATATCAACTTAAAGCATAAAATTGAATTTTTCCGACATCAAAATCTGCCATAACGCCACACATTACTGAGACACGGACATGAATAATTTGATTGATAACTAATTCGATTTATTGACACAGATATTTGTAGCACGACATTTATAGTAAAAATAATTAATTTCAGATAAAGTTGCATATTATTATAAAGAACACAATAGTAAAATCAGTAAAAAATAGTAGGCCATTCGGAACTCCTTATATGAAATGCTTTTCAACTCAAATTCTTTGTAGGTAATTCAATATTCTTCATATGAAGTCATTTTCTAATTTTCCCGGATAAAATTTACTGTTTTAAAGTGAAGAATTGTTTTTAAATAAAAATATTTAAAAAATATGAGATCTAAATTACAGTAAAAACTTTTTTAACCCCTTATAAGTAGCACCCAGCGAATTTTGGACGCTCCTCACGGAGAGATAATGTTATAAATATTGCATCCACCTTTGTCCTTAAAAATATGCCTTTGCCCTTACACAACCTATTAAGTTTTAGTTGGCTTTTAGATAAAATAGATGGCTTTTTTCTTTTGTGAGAACTGATTAATCTAACGTTTTTGAAATATGATGAAGAAAATATGAAAGATATTATTCTTCGATCAAACCTGTTACAGGCAATTTAAGTATGATACAAAACATTTCGACAGTTTACAGTATGACCTATGTGCCATAGATACGTCGTTGCTGCATAATAGAGTTCAAAAATTTGTAATTTCTCGTATAAGAAATCGACGAATGGCATAGAAAAGTCTAATTCTTGAGTATATATTACCAGCTGTTTGAAAATCTTAGAATAAAATATAGAGAATGAATCGAGAAAACAAGCTACTTTTTAGTCAAATACTTTTTAAAAAATTGTTTATTTATTACATTTTTCACTCCCAAAGCATACGCTGAAACATTGGAGCAGTTATGTTTTTAAACTGCATTTAATTTGCATCTTAAACTGCATTTTTTTAATTACATTATTATATTCCTCATTTCATATTTAGATTAAATGCCGTTTGTACTCAAAGTTTTTGTGGTGTCGTCCTTTGGCAATCAGAAAAATCAACTATTTCATCTATATGCGAGTTAAATACTATAAAAAATTTGTTTTTAAATCTGAAACCCAATAAATAAATTCAGTAAAAGCTAAATTTAAAAAAGCAAAAATATCTGATTCCACCCTCAGTTTTAAAGTTTTTTTTCTCCAGACTACACTTATTTTTGATAGAATAAAACATTTCAGATCATGTTCTTTTTTTTTTATTTATTAGAAGAATGTAGGCGAGGCGTATTAAAACATAAACATTGGATATTTACATACCAATATTCGGTATACAATATTCGATGTATTCCCTTTTTAAATGAAAACTCACAGATTGATTCTGTTGGCTAATAGACCTCTTTGTGTTTCTAAAATAATATAAACATTCCTAATTTATTTTTTGAAATCGGAAAAAAACACATAACACACACACACGCATAAAAAAATTAGAGAACTCTCTTCTGCTCTTCTCACATGTTAATGTTTTCATTTGTGATTTTATGTCTGCTAATAATGATAATTCGAGGACAGATTTCTAGATGTTTACAACATCCATAGAGTGTGGAAATCCTGTATACATGCAGAATATTATACGATATATTTAATCCATTTACTCAAGTTCTTCGCAATTGTTTTTAGTAATGAATAATATTTAGTCCCCTCCCCCCATAAAAGAGGGTGGGTGTCTTTCATAAAAATTTTTGTACCATTCTCTTTAAATTCCGCTTGTGAAGAAAGAAAAAAAATCAGTTTACAGGATTAAATTCTTTACTAAAAATTATTTCTGATGCAGAACGTGGTCTACTTTAGAGGAGTATTTTATTAGCTACATTCCTATTCTTCTAATTAATACAATTTCTTTATTTGTTAAATTTGCTATTCATATATGAAACTGTAGACAATGTAAAAAATTCCACTAAATAGAACTTGTGAAATTAAAGAGCAACTATGTTTGAGATGCAAAGATTTTTTTTTTTTAATGAAATATTATAAAATCATGTGTAACAGCTTCTATATGTTTGCAACTATGTAGAAATTAAATTTGAAAATCATTAACCATAAATTGAGACTAATTCATGACATGCATCTTGAATATAGACCAACTAATATAATGACAATAACAGTCAAATTCTTTGCTAATTTCTCCATTTAAATTTACAGCTTAGATGCATTTAAGGGGATGATGGACCTTTCAAAACGATTTTTGAAATTTTTACCACAGAGATATGAAATTTTGTATATATATTCATTAAAGTATATCAATATTAAACACCTTATAAAATTTTATAAATATTTTTTTTTAAATAATTTATAATTAAAAAATTTAAATTAAATTACCCTTCTTTAAAATGCTCCTTGCGACTCAATTTTAAACTTTTCCCCTTAATTTTGAATTTATATTGCTTATAAATACTTTCTGAACAAAGTTATGTATTTTTTTGTACTTTCGTTGAATAGTTAATTTTTAGAAAATATTTTTATTCTTGTACTCTGAATTTTCGCGAAATTTTTGTACTTTTCTACACTAAAGTTAAACTTTTATAACCTAAATGACCTCGAATCCTAAAATGGATACATAACTTTATTTTGATGTATTACAGGAATCTTTATTATAAATTTCATAAAATTTCGTCAAAAATTATGACGCGAGGAGCATTTTAAAGACTTGCAAATCTGGAAATTTCTCATTTTGAGAAAAAGTCATTTAAAAGATAATTTTTTATCTACCTTTAATACTTACTACTCTAAAGCCACCAATTTTTCATTTTTCCTTTCACTACACATTTTAAATGCATTTCATTCCAATATTTACATGTTTTTAAAATATTAATACACCCCCCAAAAAAATTCCAATTTTTGCTCGATTTTTGGTAATTTGAAAGTCCACCATCCCCTTAAAGAATAATAAAAGCTATATTCATAAGTTTCGTCAGATAATGTATAATTTCTTTACTAGTTGAACTTACTATTTGGACATTAGGCACTGTTACATAATAATTTTATTTCAATATGGACTATATTGAACTGTAGTAAAAGTGATTTTTTTAGAATTGATATGAAGATTTGGGAGACTTCAGTCTCTGATTTATCTGTTGAAGATGCCGTGATTTTTTAATGTACACCAAATCACATACTAAATATTATAGAATCTTTTCTGTCTGAGAAAAAGAAGTTTCCTTTTTATAAAAATCAAAGCAGATGAGAGAAGAATTGATCGGTTGGAAGTTTTAATCGAAATTCTCTTTTTCAATGGATTTCAAAATTAATTTCTATAACGACATTTTAGAAAATTTTGTAGTCGTATTTTCCTATTTTGGGAAACATTATTTGAACTTTCACGTGTAAATTCTGTGCTTGCATGATTTAAAAAAAAAAAAAAAAAATTAAATGCAGGATTAATTCACATTTCAAATCGATATTTTCTTGTTGTTAGTATCGATAAAATCAAGGGAAATATAGACCTTTTTTAATCCTGATGTTGGGCGTTTAGAGCTTTCTCCCTTAAAACTGAAAATAATCTATCCAATACGAGAATTTTCCTAAAGTGACTAATTATTATTAAAAGGGATACGTAAATTATGCATAAAAAATATCGAAATTTCACCCCCTCAAAAAAAAAAAAAATACAATATATAAAATTCCGCATTTATCCGGATATATATATATATATATATAAATATATATATAAATTAAAAAGTTTCGCATTAAAAATATAACAATTTTACTTACTTGGTTAGGTAACTATCAAAATTCTTAGTTAAAAGCTAACATTGCAGTAGTCTCCACATTCTCTTCTTTAGCAATAAGCAATAAGTAAATTTCGAGAGTGAGATGTCTCAGTTAAAGACCGTGGATGGTCTAAGTTAAGGAATTACGTTAATAATTTATTACTATTATTACCTAATTTCGCTTAAAAAGCCGTTTATCACCGAGTTTTCGCCGAAAAGTAGTAAAAAAATTATTTTCGCATTTATTCGCCTCTATTTCATAAATACGAAAATTACGTAGCCCTAATTATTAGCAATAACTTCAAAAAGCTTTCAAAGTTCAGCGAATTTTGAGAAAAATAATGTTTTATTATTATTATTATTATTACTATGCTGGTGATCCTAATGTTATCCCGAGTTACCTTTGAGGGGTTTCCATTCAGTTAAATTCATTATTTTCTCGAAAAGATGGATCGTTCTATTTTTCATGGGTGACATGAATATCGTCAATGTTTGTTAACCCAACAAACTCTGAGAAGAATCGAGTTTTCCCCTGTGGTAATTTCTCTAAAAAGGAGACTTCACAATGAACGTCTACATTTTCTACCGAAGTTGCATGCCATAGATTCATTTTCAGCGATATGAGTGATTAATTTATCAACGTGCAGGAACTCCTTGAAAGTTTACATTCCAACGGTCCCCGGAGAGAGAGAGAGAGATAGAAAGAAGTCGACTTCTTTGGTAAACATTTGTTTCTTGCCCCATAAGCCTGATCTATTGATTGTCTGCATTAAGCACATCTGACTGCTATCCAATTTCTGCCGTGACCCAATTCCTTGATGGAGAGAAGAGAAGAAACGCGGACCCTCACAAAAGGACAGAAGCCATTTGACAGAACCTCGCCACACAATGGCCATCTGCAACTGACTGCCTGACGTCTGCGAGCCACTAAAAGGGGCAGAATTAAAGTCTTTTAAGAAAATTGGGGGAGTTTGTTTCGCGCAAATTGGGATGGCTGGGAACGTGAATGAATTCGGAAATTTAGGAGGGGGTAGCAAACGAACTTACAATACGCGAATTGAAGATTTTTTTAAACTTGTTTAATTTTTTTTAGGATATAGCTATGTACAATATACAGTCGAACCTTCATATATCGAAGTAGCAAATTAAATTGCAGGAAAAAAATTCGATATATAGAATTGAGCTTAGTTTTATCATAATTCTCCTAAATAAAATTAAAGCTAATTTTCCTATACGAAACTCCATTTCTAATTTATATGCGAATTCTATTAAATTAAAGTTAATAACTAAAAAATGAATTAATATGAAAGATTTATTGAGTACTACATATCTTTAAAAAAATCAATAATGCAGACAGTGGTTACAATGATCACAGTTACATTCTTAAAAAAAAAAAAAAAAAACTACGAATATCTTTCTGAACAGCCAGTTTTGCGGAAAGTTCAAAGAAATGTTCGTATTTATTCAGTCCACTAAAAACTTCATCAGGGACATTTTCCGCGAATTGAAGTCCACGACGTATTGTTTCAAATGCCAAAAATTGGGAGATTTTATTCTAAAATGGAATAAAATCTCCCAATTTGTCTTGAAAAAAATTTCGATATATAGAAATTTTTTCGATATATAGAAACAATTTTTCTATGTAATGAACATGGAGATTCTCTAAGAGTTCGATATATAGAAAATTTCGATATAGGGAAGTTCGATATATGGAGGTTCGACTGTATATCTAAAAGGATTCATTCTAGGTTAGTAGAAGAATGCATTTATAAACGTTAATAGAAGTGGATTAATGAATAAAAGTCCTCTTTTTTTATAATTATGAGAACGGAAAGATTTTTTAATTATGTAATATATTTTGTCACAAATCATGAAAAAAAAATTTCTTTTTGCAAAGTGTTTTTTTTTTCTTCTTAGTGACAAAAAGTGTTTTTTTTTCTCTTGAAGAATTTTTTTTCAGGAGAAAGGGAAAATTCAGGAAAGAAGATATAAATTTAGATTTTGGGCCCGTATTTTCTAACTTTCAAATACTTGTATCTAAAACTGTGATAAAAGTTATATAATATAGATGTATCTTAGGAAAAGGGGTGACATCAGGTTAAATATCTATTCTTTATTAAGCGGACTAAGAAGGGAATGGAAATGGTTAATACGTTTAGCAGAGTAAAATAATTTTGTGGTTATAGAAAACTTCCTTCATTGGTTAAAATCTCCAATTCTTTGTCAATTGAAATTTATTTTTCGAATCGGGCATCTTAAAAAATTATTGAATCAGAAAAAGCAATAATAAAAAAATAGTATGATATAAATATTTTTAAGATATTAATACTCGTATATTGAAATAAAAATTTTTTTTATAATGATGCAATTGTAATTAAAAGTAAAGTTGTAATGATACAAGAAACTGATTTCAGGGAATGCACAGTTTATGATGAAGGAATTTTAGGAGCACTTTCGGGTATATTTAATCATAGAGTTACGGGGAAAATACACCAGTTATCCAATTCACAGGTGTTTGATTTATAGTTGGAAAATTTAATGAGTTTCTTTTTTATGTTTGACTTTGCCTGTTATTTAATATTTGAAGATTGGATTAGACAGCGGTATGTCATCAATTAAGATGAGATAGACTGCTTTCTATTTCAATGTCTTGCTCAATATTTTAATGTTTGTTAACAATAAAATTTATAAAAATATGGTAATATTATTTTTTTTTCTTTAAAGTAAGAAATTAGTAAATAGATTTTAAACACATGCACATTTACTCAGTATATTTTACAACTTGTGCGGACATTTTTGTGAATTGAATACAATATTTATGACGTTAAATTGTGATGCGAATGTAAGATTAATTTGTAATAACTTTATAAAGCAGGAATTTTGCATTCAACGACATTTTTCGTCTCAGATATACCCAGCAATGAGAGGTATTTTTAACACTTTTGGTAGAACCTTAATTTAATGATAAATAGTAATTGAACTATTACTGCTATTATTACTACTACTATTAGAAATAATAATAATAATAATAATAATAATAATAATAATATTTTTTCTTTTGGCATTCAATTAAAATGTATTTCCCGCCTTAACAAAATTTATACTTGTGAGATTTTTCGACTGTTTTTTTATTATTGAACTGATTTAATTTAATTATTAATTTTAAACCGATACTGAACTATTACTGCTGCTACTACTAGTACTACTATTAGAAATTAGAATGATAATAATAATAATAATAATAATAATAATGTTTTTTGACATTCAATTAAAATGTCTTTCCCGCGATAACAAAGTATAATGTAAACAATTCAACACAAACTAAAAATTTATAAAGCGGGCATAGACTGCCAAAGAAATTCACTGAAAGCCTACCCTAGCGTTGAACACTTTCAGCTTTTCAATAAAAGATTGCACAGTTGCAACAAATCCTCATATTGAAAACGGACAAATATACCTAAAATTAAATATTCCAACAGAGCTAGATAACTGTAGGAAAAATGTAGACCAAAAAATAAACAGAAATGAATCAATCAAGTACTCAGGGCTCTTTAAGTTTACACCTGTGCGATTTTCAACTGTTTTTATTGAACTGATTTAATTTAATTATTAATTTTAAACCGATGCTAGATGTTTAAGTTTTATTATTGTGCTGGATTTAATTTTACTTTCCTGATTTTGACCCCATCCCCCACTATACCACTATAATTTTTTTTTTCAATTCTTCACTGAAACATTTAATATTTTTCACGCAAAATCACGTCGGTCGAAGAAGCTTCCGAGCTGCACCAGCAAATTCAATTTAAGCGTGTTCCTCTGCAAATACCAACACCAGAGTAGTATATTTTCATTTATTACTCAGCAAATAATTCTAATGGCCTTTCTGCTTTTAGAGCTCGTCTATCTCGAGCCTTTTGTTTCTTATCTCTTTTTCTCCATTGATTGTGTTTGGCTCCCATCGACTTTTAGCTGTGACCCACTTCCTCTAAGGAGCTAACAAAAGTTCCGGCGAGAGTGTCAGAAAGATCGGACACTCCCTTGATTAAGGGAGCACACAATGGACATTTTCTGCTGCTGACGCCAAAATTCTTATATCGCGTAATTGAGTTCTTTAAACTAATTTCGAAAACTGAACGTAGTTGGAAAGAGAATAGGTGAGATTATGTTATTAAAAATTAAGTTGGAGGCGGATTGAAATTTGAGAGCGTGAATGGACTTCTTTTAAAAAGTGCAATAAACGGGAAAGGCATAGAGTCAAGGAAAGGGGGGAAGGTGTATGTAGGGGGAGGGGGGAGTAAGATATATTTTTTTTTATTTACAAGTATTGTAAAGTTCCTTGGCGGTGAAAAGTATGAGTAGTTAGTTTGTGTAGAGCCAAGAAAAATTTACTAAAAATTTATCTAATTCACTTATTATATTATTATATATCTAGCTCGAAAATGCAATATCATTTTATGGCTTTTTTTAAACTCTAGAACTTGTTTTCTAAAGAACTTATAAATTGCATTTAGGGGAAATGGACAGTTCAAAATTTTAGGTACCTAGAAAATATTTTTATTTATTTACAAGTATTGTAAAGATGCTTGGTGATGAAAAGTACGAGTAGCTATTTTGTGTAGAGCCAAGAAACATTTACTACGGTGATATATTAAATAGAAGTTATTTTCACTCTTATACTGCATTGCCAGAGTAGAGTTTATTTTGAATTAGATTAAGTTTATCTAATTCACTTGCTATATTATTATATATCTAGCTCGAAAGCGCAATATCATTTTATGGCTTTTTTTAAACTCTAGAACTTGTTTTCTAAAGAGCTTATAAATAGCATTTAGGGGAAATCTACAGTTAAAAATTTTAGGTACCTTGGAAATACTTTCATTTATTTACAAGTATTGTAAAAATGCTTGGTGATGAAAAATATGAGTAGTTAATTTGTGTAGAGCCAAGAAAAATTTACTACGGTGATATATTAAATAGAAGTTATTCTCAATCTAATAATGCATTGCCAAAGTAGAGTTTATTTTGAATTAGATTAAGTTTATCCAATTCACTTATTATACTAATATTTGTCTGGCTCGATCATTTATCATTTTGCAATATCATTTTATGGCTTTTTTTAAACTCTAGAATTTGTTTTTAAAAATTTTAGGTATCCTGAAAACACTTCAATATGAAACGTTTAAAAAATAATTCCCAATAGATGGCGCTGATAAGTATTTGATTACTTAAAGGGATCGTGGACTCTCAAATTACCATAAATCGAACAAAATTGGGGTGTAATAATATTTTAAAAATATGTAAATATTGGAATAAAATGTATTTAAAATATGTAATGAAAAGTAAAATGAAAACTTGGTGGCTTTAGAAAAGTAAATATTAAATGTAGGTGAAAAAATAATCCTTTAAATGGCTTTTTATCAAAATGAGTAATTTCTAGATTTGCAAGTCTTTGAAATGCTCCTTGCGTCACAATCTGATGAAATTTTATAAATTTTATAATAAAGACTCCTCATATACATTAAAATAATGTATCCATTTCAGGTTTCGACATCATTTAGATTATCAACGTTTAAGTTAAGTGTAGAAAAGTACAAAAAATTCACGAAAATTCAGAGTACATGCATAAAAATACAGTCGTACCTTCCTATATCGAAATTTTCTATAAATCGAACTCTTAGCAAATCTCCATGTTCATTACATAGAAAAATTGTTTCTATATATCTAAAAAATCTCTATAAATCGAAATTTTTTTCAAGACAAATTGGGAGACTTTATTCCACTTTAGAATAAATCTCCCAATTTTTGGCATTTGAAACAATACGTGGTGGACTTCAATTCGCGGAAAATGTCCCTGATGAAGTTTTTAGTGGACTGAATAAATACGAACATTTCTTTGAACTTTCCGCAAAACTGGCTGTTCAGCAAGATATTCGAGTTTTTTTTTAAAGAATGTAACAGTGGTCATTTTAACCACTGTCTGCAATATTTTTTTTTTAAGATATGAAATACTCAATAAATCTTTTATATTAATTCATTTTTAAGTTATTAACTTTCATTTAATGGGATTCGCATATAAATTAGAAATGGAGTTTCGTATACTAAAATTAGCTTTAAATTTTTTTAGGAGAATTATGATAAGACTAAGCTATATATCGAAATAAGCTATATATCTATATATCGAAATTTCTATATATTGAATTTTTTTCCGGCAATTTGCTTCTTCGATATATGGAGGTTCGACTGTATTTCCTAAAAGTTGACTATTCAACGAAAGCACAAAAATACATAACTCTGTTCAAAATGTATCAATAAGCAATATAAATGAAAATTAAGGGGGGATTAAAAATTGAATCGCAAGGAGCATTTTAAAAAACATAATAAAAATTTCAATTTTTAAAATCTAAAAATTTTTTTTAAAAATATTTATAAAATTTTACAAGGTGTTGATATAGTTATACTTTAATGAATATACATGGAAATTTTCGTATCTCTTAGGTAAAAATTTCGAAAATTGCTTTGTAATGTCTACCATCCCCATAAGGGAACACACATCTTATACTTAAATCTATCTTTTGCTATTCTTCTCGATTTCCCAAAGGCACAGTACTTTTTTTTTTACACCCCTACTTTCTATAATACTGAGTTGAAGATTAAATCATTTTTTAATTTAATTAGAAATACTATATTATGAATTTATTGGTTTAAATTGCATGTGAATGTGTGTTCACGAATATTTTATTTATTTTAATATGAACACACAGCACGAACATTTTATGAATTGCAAACGTGAACAGAAATTCAGATGCAGCATTCAAGATATTCCGCATTCTCAATGAAATCATTTCAAAAGTATTTCATAATTTGTAAATTCAGTTATATATACACATGCAATAAGGGAGTTAATAATCAATAATTGCGTAAAATCCATATGCATTTTAAGTTTCACTCAAAAATAAAATGTGTGGGTATATCAATTCCATTTGGTTATCCAAAAGTATGTGTAATTCATTTTTAATTTCAAAATAAAAGAAACGTTTCCAGCAGTTTTGAAAATGAAAATCGCAAATGCCATTTTAGTATTCAATGAATTTTCCATGAGCTAAACTAAGTTCTGTTGAGTAATGAAATTTTCGTGAATATACATTCAGATGCAGTATTTTAAAAACCTTCTTTGACCCTCAAACAGTCGGGTGTTTGGTACCTTGTATCTCTTGCACCCGAATAGTCAGACCTTTTTCAGCTTCCTGTATTTTATTACATCAAGTTTACTCTATACGGCAAAATTACCCAGGTAGCTTTGTGATGGTTTTTGCTACTTACTATAGCACATGTAAGAGGCGTTGTGGTTTTGTTCTTCACTATATTTCGAGGCACCTCTGCACTGTCTGAAAGTGAAGCGTTGAAATTGTATTAAAAAGCTTAAATATTAAAGCTTATATCTAATAAAGCTTAAATCTAAGCTTAAATCTAAGCTTACTTAATAAGTTTTACACTACCCGTACAGATTTGGAATTCGTACCATCATACTGAAACTTAAATAATGCTTGGAACTTAAAATTGCTGAAACTTTAAAGTTTAAAGTTTCTATAAATTACTGTAATTTATACATTTGACCATAAAATCGGTTCTAATTGTAGTATCAACTTAATTTTTAAAAATATTACTTACATTCCATTCTTCAAAATTAAATCATAAATGAAAATTGAGTTTTTTGAAGTTTTTAAGTTGATCTTCTCCCTTAATGTATTACACTACTATATTAAATGAGCATTGCTATACACGTAGTACTTGCTCTCAGGAATATATTATAATATTTTCAAAGGCGTAGCATGTTTCAAAGAAGTAGCATGTTCATCACTGATTAATAAAAATCTGGGTATAATTAAAAGTAAACTATTATTCGACGAGGTAATACAAGATAAGAAAAAAAACATAGTTTTTACGCCTTTGAATAATAATTAAAATATAATTTTTATGCCAATTTACGCCTTTGAAAATATTATATATTCCTGAGAGCAAGTACTACTTGTATAGCAATGCTCATTTAATATAGTAGTGTAATACATTAAGGGAGAAGATCAACTTAAAAACTTCAAAAAACTCAAATTTGACATTTTTTTTTGTATTTTATATAAAAGCTTAGATTTTAATTGAAAACATGCAATTGCTTTTATGGATTTATCTATTTATCTCGCAAAAATAAATAATTAGTTTATTTATATTTGCAAGAAAATAATCCCATTGGTTTCAAATCCTTAATCTATGTTGATGTACATAGATTATATATGCTTCTATATTTTAGTGACACCTGATTCCAGAGAAGCAAGGTGAAAGTATGACACAGCCTCATGATTCATAAACTTGTAAATGTTGATGAATACTGACACAAATTGGAATTAAAAAAGGAAATCGCGAAGTTTCTCCAACAAATCATAAATTTAAATTGTCGTTTTAACTTCGCCCATGGAATGAGTAATGGTCAAATAAAAAAGCACATAATATACCTCTTCACAAATTCGTCGTTCGATCTTTGTTCAGCTTCTCTTCCTCCATTAACTCCTGTTTCTATCAAGTGAATGTCTTCAATATGGAATCCTGGATTTGATGCTTTAATTCGTACTTCCAGTCGTTTAGGACAAACTCTCATCACGACCTAAATAAATTTCAGTTAGTTAAAAATGAAACTGATGGGTAAGAAGTAGCATGTTCCTCACTGATTAATAAAAATCTGGGTATAATTAAAAGTAAACTATTATTCGACTAGGTAATACAAGATAAGAAAAAAAAACATAGTTTTTACGCCTTTGAATAATAATTAAAATATAATTTTTACGCCAATTTACGCCTTTGAAAATATTATAATATATTCCTGAGAGCAAGTACTACGTGTATAGCAATGCTCATTTAATATAGTAGTGTAATACATTAAGGGAGAAGATCACCATAAAAACTTCAAAAAACTCAATTTTTAATTATGATTTCATTTTAAAGAATGGAATGTAAAGAATATTTAAAAAAAATTAAGGTGATACTACAATTAGAACCGATTTTATGGTCAAATGTATAAATTACAGTAATTTATAGAAACTTTAAACTTTAAATGGTGTTATTTAAAAACTGTTATTTTCAAAATTGTGCGCACTATTTCTTCAAAACTAATGGTCACAAATTGCTAAAATTTTGTATACATGTATATCTAGTAAGTTTATACAATTTCCACCTAAATTTAGGTAAGTACATACAGTGGTACCTCGACTTACGAGTTTTTCGAGATACGAGCATTCTCGCGGTAGATTTTTAGCTTCGAGTTACTAGCATGCTTCAGATATCCCACAGCTAGTTTGAGCAGCGAATGCCATGTTACGTGCTCATTAAATGAGAACACAAGAAGCATATAATATTTACAACCTTTATGTACAATTATTATACAATTGTATAATATTATTCTGAGACTACTATCCAGTCTTAAACAGAGAGATTGGATTCTGAGAAAACGCTCTTCGAATTCTCAGAAAGAAGAATCTGGACATACAGCCACAGTGAACGATGCAACAATCACCCAGCTTCCGTGTCTCACTCGTTCACTTTGAGAGAGTAGCTGGTAATAAAAGCGAAAGTGAGGAAAGCGGGGCGAAAAGATAAAAGATCAACAAATAAGATTTGATTTTTCAGCTCAAACTTTCTCCTCGTCTTCCATCAGCATCTTCAAGTCTGATCTCCGAGGTAAATGTTGTACATTACACTTAATAAAACAAATTTATTGCAGTACATTCTACTGTATTGCGCTTTTATACCATGTTCGTCGTTTATAAGCACGTTTTTCTTATTTAAAAACATGTAACCAAAAAATTGCGGTGTTTTGGGGGAGCCCAGAACGAATTAATGGCATTTCCATTCATTTCAAGGGGGGAAAATTGATTCGAGATACGAGTATTTCGAGTTACGAGCTAAGTCATGGAACGAATGAAACTCGTAAGTCGAGGTACCACTGTATTACTAATTTTTTACAGCAATTTTTTGTGAAAATATTTTATGATATTTCTTGTACATTACAATACATTTGCCTGAAGAAAATATTTTTTGTGAAATATGGTAATTATTTTAGGTGTGGATTAAAGTATAACCTATGGATAGAATATATACAAATAATTTAATATATATTTCTTATAGTGTTTAAAAAAGTTTGCACTCAATGCATTCATTATTCATAAAGCATAATTTTTTTTTACATAAAGTAATTTCAAATAATCTCCCAACAATTCTGCTTTTGTTTTCTAATGGATGGAGCTTTGCGCAATTCACCCTAAAGAATTGGTTTAAATTGATTACAAATTAACTGTTTGACAACACATTAAGATCGGTAGTAAAATCAGTGCAATTTTGCGAGAGCAAAGGTGATTTCCCCCCTAAAAGTAAAATGTTACACCTGATCGGAGAGCAAAAATCTGGAATATTCCTTTAATAAAAAATGTGACATTTTGTAGTCCTTATTTTTGATTTAATTTTTTACACTTTTAACCCAGTTTCTGGTTCTTTGCTTTCTTTCCAAACCCATAAAAATAAGAAAAAAAGTAATCTAAAAACAGTCTAACTGGAGAGCTTTAATTATTTTTTAACAATTTGTTGGTAATATTTTCTGTTGCTTAAAATAATTTTTTGATGTGTTAACATTTTTTTTTTTACTAAAGTAAAAAATAATTATTTAATTTTTTTCCAATTCTTAAATTGTTATTAACGATACTTTTAAACGTGCGCTAAATCTTTAAATAATAAGAAAGTAATAAATTTTTAGGTGTTTAAATCCAAACAATGGATAGCATTTTTGTGAGTTAAGCATCTTTTTTTTTTTAAAAAAAAAGAGTGAAGAAGAAAAAACTACAACTTTAATTTGAAATTTTAATTAACAGTATCCATCAGGCTAATTTAATGAGATTGCTGCTGATGAATAGTGTTGAAAAAGAGAAAGTCTGTCAAATGAAAAAAAAAGTGATGGCAAGTGGAAATGTAGAGTTGAGAGAAATTAAAAGCTTCTCAAGAAATAGAAATTTTCATTGTTATTAACGAGCTAAGTTAATGAGATGGATAGCATTAAGATGTTTAAAAAAATATATTAAAAAGGGAAGTTGCTAATTTAGAGAGATTTTAGATTAGTTAGCATATTTTAATTTACCGCGGTATTATTTAATTCAGGAGAAAAATTATTTAAAATAAAAACTTATTTTATACGTTTAATTTATAGTTACTTTTCTAAATCAAGTGGAAATTGTAGAGAACTGGTAAAATAGAACATACCGTTTAAAAGAATTTATATTGCTTATAAGAAAGATGGTCATTAAACTTAACCGTAAAAATTAGCTAATTTTACGTTATTCGTTATTTAATAATAGTCATTTAAATCGATTGAAGCGATATGAAATTTATTGTTTCTCTAATATTTAAAATGTGTTCGTAAAATGCAAAATAACTATCTGTTTTAGTGTCTGTTACAGCAAAATATTCTCACCCAAAATTAATCTAACTTCCTATATATTTTGTTTACTCGCCTCTAAAAAGGGTTCTAATTCAAAAGCACCCTTGACTTATAAAATAACTATCTGTTTTAGTGTTTGTTACATCAAAATTTTTTCACCCAAAACTAATCTAACTTCCTATATATCTTGTTTACTCATCTTTAAGAAGGGCTCTAATTCAAAAGCATCCTTGACTTATTGAATTCTAGAACTTCACTCTCTATGAAATCTCAGAAAATAGTATTTGTTTTTCTCTCTCCCCTACAAAAAAAAAAAAAAAAAAAAAAAAAACGGAAAAGTTAAAAAAATAATAGAAACCCTCAGCAATCAATGTACTTTACAGAATATCCCACTTTAAAACAACTTTTTGTGTGTAACATCATTAATATATTACAAAACTGCACTGATCAACATTATAACTGCCTTCAGTAAATAATTCACAATACAACAAATATTCCGTTTCGACACAAGTGGATTTTCAATAAATGGTAATTATTATAAATGAATAACAACGTTATTTTTACAGTACCTTATATCAAAATAATTTGAATTTAATTAGAATTTAAGGAAAAAATATATACTCCCTCTGATATTTAGAGATTTTAGATTATGTGTTGATTTAAGACGAAGTGGGACCAATCGCTCTGGTAAAACGTCTCCTCTTAAATTCATCCAACCAACGTCTAAAAATAAAAATAAAAAATATATTTTAAAAAAATTTAGTCCAAAATTTATATGGTATTACAATATGCAATATCTATTTATCTGTAAGGGAAAATAGACGTGTGAGTTAAGATTGTCATTAAAGGAATGTATTGTTAATTTAATTCCTAAGTTCGTGCTCAAATGTAAATGATGCTTATAATACGTCATTTACATTTGAGCACGAGGTACGCGTAAATCAAATCTGTGATAGAACTCTAATCGTATCATCGTAGTTATAAACGAACTTTTGAAGCAAAGACTTAATCATATATTATGAAATGACAACGGACAGATGGAAATTTAACCAGCTTCACTAAATGTGAGAGCTATGAAACTTAAAAACCTTATCTTTAAAAAAATTTCTTGAAATATGTAATATTCAAATACTCCTTGCATGATCTCTTATAAGTCAGGCAGAATCTGTAAAACCATGAAGAGTCAGAGATTTTAAAAATACAAGGCATACAAAAAAAGACATTTTAGAATTAAATTGTAAAGATTAGAAAACAGTACAGGTCAGTTAAGTAAATAAATAAAAGCAGTTCATAATGACTCTTCCCGTTTAAGTTTATACTTTTTTCTCGTAACATCTGATTTTTTTTATTTTTCTTAGCTAGAACATTGAATGGTTTATTTGCAACTGTTAAATACTACACTTCATTTACAACGAAAAGCTCTACGATATGCCATTGATCTTAAATTTAAGTAATCGCGTTAATAAAGAAAGGAATTAGGGCCAAGTGAACTTGATGAGTCCAGTGGTGTAGCGAGAGGGGGGCAAGGGGGGTCTATCATGCCCCGGGCGCCGCTCTGCGAGTGCAAATGGTCCTTTTCACTAATTCTATATATAACATCACTATATGTTTTTCAGGGGGGGGGGGGCGCCAAAAACGTAAAGTGCCCGGGGTGCCAGTCATGCTCGCTACGTCACTGGATGAGTCAGCTTTGGCTTGTCGTAACATTTACTTTAAAGTAGAAAGGAGCAATCGTTAATTACTTTTAATTTGATTCACCTTTCTTTAATGAAACTTCTAATTACATAGCAATTACCTGAAAAATAAATTAAAAATTACTATCTAAATATTTACTTTTTATTAAAGTGTCGGTGAATTTGAATATAAAATTTTAAGAACTATGATTTATTTTTTTTTTCAGGGAAAAAACGGAACGGTCTTATGACCAGATCTTAGTGACGCAACAAGGGGACGATTTGACGGTTAAAATCCTCCCCCCCCCCCCCCCCTGAACTGATATGTCTGCAGTAAAGTATTGATATATATTTCTATGGTGCCCAGTATAAAGGACTTCAGTCAAAAACAGTGATATTTAGATATTTGTTAGTATTGATAAAAAATAGCAAAAGTCTTTTGACTTGTATAAAAGGATTAAATCTATCAATTTTGTATACAAAACTACATTTCTTTGTACAAAAGACTCCAAGACGAAATTATTGTTCTGCGATTGGTATAAATGCCAATAACTTGGTATATTTAAATCACTATTTTTGACTTAAACCCTTTATACCGGGCACCATAGATATATTCTTTGCAATATATTGGCAAATGAAATTCACACATCTCATCTGTAGATAAAGTTCCTTGCTACGCCGCAGGACCTTGTTGATATTGGAAAGTGGACCTCCTAGAAACTTCCCCCCAATAATATAAAATCTCTTCTCTTAATATCCGGTAAATATATCATTCATTACACGCGAAAACTTCCCCTACTCTCCTAAGGAATTAAGTACATTTTCAGTTACTTAATTCTTAATTATATGGTGGCCAAAATGAATAATACAGAAGCTAATTTAATAGGTCTGAGAGATTTTATCGAAGAGGAAAGAAGAGATTCGTTAATTTTCAATATCATAACTTGTAGCGACATTTTTTTTCACACTAGTCAATAGGTGTAATTTATCGCTTGTTAAACGGTTAATACTCCAGGAAATCGTGCTGTTTGCACACTATTAGACCACAATGATTAACTCTGTTGATGGGGACGGGAGCTATTTGGCTCGTCAATTGACGGGCAACGCACGCACCGTTGAACAATAAACTATAATTCGCACCACGATCATGAGCATCCCGCTATTAAACCCTGAATCGGAAGCTCCTGCTTCTGTATTTCAACGGAGCCCAAGGCAGTGAAATTATTAGCCCGTGAAAAAAATCGACGCCCACCTTTCGGATTATAAATGGACCTTCGGCTCCTAAATTTAATCGAAAATCCCGAAGTGCTAAAGGGTAACACGGCGTGACTAAGTGGCTACACTCTTAACCCTCATTATTTTTGCACCTTTTCCTCTCTGGCTTTTTTTTTTTTTATTCTTTCGAATTTTTTGGCTCGTAGCGTCGGGCTATTGTGTTCTTCACGCGGCTTACCTTTATCTGTTCCTGTCACGGAACTTTTGCTGAAAAGGCGCATTTTCTCTGTGGGAAGGGATGTATGCCATGGCGATTTTCTGCTTTTCACACATCTGTTAGGTTTGGAATTTTCGTGAGTGACGTCTCGCGTAGCGTATGTGCATCTGGAAGCTCCACATTAATTTGTAATGCCCGCTGGATCCTGTCTATCAATGAGAAACATGATCTACTACAGAAAAAAAAAACCTCAGAACAAATCGTGCCAATAATGCGAGGTTGCTATCAGTTACAAATATTTGGAACCCTAAGGGACTCGATTTTGAAGAATACCATAACAGCTGGCATAGGGTTAATGTGTGTAAAAAGGCTCACCTTCCAATTTCTCCCAGTTTCCAACACATTAACAAACCTATTACTTGATAAACTTAAGAAAAGACGACTTCTTGACCTTGCAATATCTTTAGAATTTGGGCTTGCCTCAATGCAGTCTTCAATTCTTCACATTTCTGGTCTTTCTCGGGTTGATAAATGACTGGTAAAGATAAAAGGCTACAAAATTAGGAAAATCAAAGAAGCTAATGGAGAAGTGTCAATTTTCATTTCCTTTTTTTATGTATACAGAAGCTACGCTTCTGTGACAATACATGAAAAGAGGAAAAAAAACCTTTTAATTACAGTTTTTAATATGTGTACCGGGTATTCTTCATTTTATTTCTCGAATTAACGTACCTTTGTAGCTTGGCTGAAATGGGAATACCTTGGAACGTAAATTATCATACATATTACCCAAATTAACATACGTTGGTGCACATATAAGACATCGTTTTCTGTTCATAATTCACCTGATAATAACCCGGCGGCTAAAGGTAACTTATATAGGTTATCAACACAGTAAGATATTTTGCTCAGTTCTGCTTTTATTTTGCATTGCTATTACGTTCTATATATGGTGGATGGAAGGGCTGTAAGCTAGAGAGATCTTTATAGAATAATTAGCGTATATTGTTTCTCAAACTATGAAGACTTAGGATTGTTCTGAGAAAGGGTTATCAGGTAAATTACTTTCGAAGATTTTTACTATCATATTTGCGAACTTCAGTAACAGAATCGTTACTATAAGTGCCGCAGCCGAAAGTAATTAAAAAAAGTCAGATACTACCATAAACGGAAAAAAAGTGTATTTGATTGAAGCTGCTTGGCATTTAGTTGAGGAATGTCAAACAGAGATGGCTCACAGGCCGTATTCAACCTTCGATGTCAGTCCATCTCTGAAATTCGTGGTAAGAGGACAGTGTAGACCATTTAAAAAACGATAAACATGAACTTGAAAACATGTAAAGGTTTTTAGGTAATTAGCCCACTGGGCAGGGGCCTAAAGGGAGGAAGCTGCAGACCTCCCCCTGAAATTCAGGGATGATTATATTATTAAAATATATTTACAAAGATATAAGGAATTGGTGTTGTTTTTGGTGCCATTTCTCATGGTTGTTAAAATAGCGCAATTAAAATTAATTTGTAAAACAGCATTTTTTTTATTGGACTTGCCCCTATAAAATCTTATCTTAAAACCGTAGCCTTGATATCTAAACCGATTATCAGTAAGAAAAAAATAAATAGATAGGCTTTTCATAACACGCTTTCAGTTATTCTATAATAATAACACCTTTTAAAATTTCTTTATTTAAATACTAACATGTAAATTCACAAAAGCAGCATACTAAGAAATGCTAAAATATTAATTAAAGGGAAAGAAAATTAGGAAAGACAATGATACTTTTTTTCCATCTTGAATCCATCTAAGCTAGATAATTGATAATCTCTTGAACTAGATAATTTTGTAAAGAGACTTTTTCTAAAATTGTAATTTCTAAGACGTTTTTTCTATATTCTTATTTGTTTTTCTACAGCGATAGTTTTTCTAAAATGTCTCCGTTTTGCTCACCGCAGAATTTAAGTTTTAAAAGTACCGACATCAGACAATAGATGACGCTGGCAGTTGTGCAAGCAGTCGGGACAGTGCCTCACGTTAGGAAGTTCCTGTGAATATACGCGAGAGGGTATATCAACTTTAGAGGGCCCATTGTCCTGATTTTTGAATTCTCTATCGGATATTCCGGCATATCTTGTGACTATGATTAAACTTTGATGTGACTGAAAATATAATTAAAATATACATTATTCAAAGAACTTCAATGTTTCTACGGTATTAACCTTAATGAATATTTAAGGTATTACCAAATTTGTCCTTTTTAAAAAGTATTTATCTGTTACATTGTTATAGGATTTTATTCTAGAAATAATTTAAATATCTACACCGTCTCTTTAAAATTTCACATGTTTTAAATATGACTAAATTAATTAACATTTCTTGGTCTTTGAGACATTTGACTATTCTTACATTATATACGAACAAACTTGTTCTGTGATTTTACTAAACCAAGGAAATAACATCTAGAAAATTTCACTTCATAAAGTACATTAAAAATTCAAAACTGTAGGGGAAAAGATTCGTTCCTTAATGTAATCGCAGAATCAAAAAAATAATATATATGCATGAATTCATACATATTATCATATTATACTGAAATTTCAATAAGAAGTATATTTTTTATGTTATTAAACTTAACTGAATGTGTGTGTGTATACATACATTAGTTCGCGTTTTATTCCCTTTAAAAATGATTTCATTCCATTGAAAAACAAACAAAAATCCTAGAGGCAAATATAATGTTACTATAACTTATACAGTGTCATGTTATAGTAATAGTTGCATTTTGATCATATGATAATATATATATGTCTTAGGAATGTGACCATTATTTGTCCAACAGAATAACTCGCTTCAGTAAAGGGCTATACGCAGCAATATCCAATTTTAGCTACTTAAAATATGTATATCCGGATTTTTGTATAAAAGTTTATTTATGATTTAGATGATTGATAATATTTTACTCTTCAGATAGTGAAATACTAACTAGTTTTTATGTATAAAAAAGTTTAGGTCATATATCTTACTGTTTCTTTTAGTAATATAAGACAGTCAATTAAACTCTTAAGCAGTTTCCAGTAATGAATAAGATTGTCTCTCGGGGTAGATGAGTAAACTTCATATTTTTTCCCTAGAGATTTATTAGACAGCTTATCAAACAACTTGGGAAAAGCCCATTTCTGAGTTTAAACTTGAAAGTCAGGGCTATAATTTTACTCTAACTGGCAACATATTAATAGTGAAGTACTTTATCCACTTAAACCTAACATAAGTTTATTATGATACCTACTTGAAGCATCCGCCAACACCGTTCTATAAATATTGAGCTTGCACCAAGAGAAAAAAAAAAGAAAAGAAATGGAAACATCTGCCAAACGCGGTGAAGAAAAGAAGGTGATGATGGAAATCGGGAAATGAACTAAGTTCGTTCTATTTTTGTTGCGTGTGCAGCACGGGCTGTTTGTGTCAAAAGCCCAAACTTTTTTTTTACATTCTATTTTTCTTTTTCATTTAAAGGAATGAAAAAAAAAAGGCTAAAAGTTGAATATAACGACTATATTCTTCCTCTAAAATGTCGCGTAATTGCAGAGTAACCCCAAGTTACGAACTAAAGCCATGCAAGACCACAATTCGTGTCGTGACCATTTTATAGGCCTATGTATCTTTCAAGCTATCTTATCTTGATTTATTATCTTATTCAATTATATCCACTTTGTTCTTCGTTGTAGTTTTTTTTATTGTTTCCAAACTTAATACACTCACAGTCTTTAGTGTTTTCATCTCGGCTCTTATCACTAAATGGATTGAGTTGTTGTTGAGACTGGTATTCAGGCATTGAAAAATCAATTACGAACACAAAACAACTAAAAATGACGAATGTCTGCACCAGCACGCTGCATTAGTCACGTGTCACTATTGGTAGCATCCTTATGGTGCCTTTCCTCACGAAAATTTCGCCAGGTAAGGTCTTGATTGGACTCTTCTGTGGCTTTTAACCTGGACATTAGAAACTTATCGTGTTTAGTACATTAAAGCCCATAAGGATATATCCTGAGATAGCATATTCATACAAATTCTAAAAATAGTTCTAAAAATATCACTTAATTTCTTACATATTTGATGCATTTATTATTTTCAGATATTATATAATTGCATCATTTTGTGAAATTTTTTTTAAAATATTGACGAGTAAAAAAATACTAGAATTTTTTTTTCTTTTTAATCTATACATCCTTTTTGTTCTCTATACAACTGATTTTCAGCCTTTCATTAATTTGACAATTACTGGTATAATTTGTCCCATAAAGCTTCCAGTTACTTTTCTATCTGAGAAAATGAAACATAACACTTATTGTTTATTCTCCAATATATTGATTCAAAATTTATCAGATTTTGCGTTTTATAATTTTATAAACCTTTTGACACAACTTCCCGAAAGATATAAACCATTGACAGGATTCCTTCATTTCAGTGAGGAAGGAATGAAAAAAGTCTATAAATTTCTGCACGATAAGATGCCTTACGAAGTTTACGTGGAAAAACTTTTCGGGTCCTGTACAAATAGCATTCTAAGTAGCCGATGACATGAATGCTCCTTCGTGCGCAAGTTGCATTCAAAATGGCCGGAATGAATGCTCCATCTAGCAAAATTGGTATGTCGGGAGAACGGGGTTGCTTGAAGCCCATTCTGGTGATTTGAACAAGTGCGGGGGAAAAATTGATGTTTCTTTGAGTTTTTAACAGTTTCACAACGTCACTCATTCCTACTGTGCCACAAAATGAATGCTTACAGCTAGCTGCTCACAGGCTAAATTAGATGAATCTGCAAGGATTCGTAAGGCGGGCGTATCATTTTCCTCAACCAGTCACTCAAAACTCATACATACTAACCTTTTTGTTTGTTTGTTTGTTTACAGCGCAATTTTGACCTGTATCTGATTACGCAGATTTCTTCAGAGTACTTCACACCCACTATAATTTGGAACCAAATTCGGACCAATTCGGAAGGATCCATGGAGTCGGTTTACTCTTTAGATTTGAGTCCATATTTAATTCGATTAAACCAACTATTTTCAAGTGGCTCTTGCGTGCAAGTAAGTTCATTGAACCGGTCATCTATCCAACGAATGAAGTTATGTACAGTGTCGGTCGGTAGAGTGGCCTGTTGTTGCTGTTACTAATCCCAGATTGTCTAGCAAGGCTAGACAATCTCCATGAAACCAAAATTTTCTTAAAAGTCTTAAAACAGCAGAGGGTCCCGAAGGACCTCGTCCTTTGTAAAAAACCCAAACAAGCCAAAAGATGGGCAGGGGAGGCCATGTCGGCAGAGCACCTGTGACACTCCGGGAAGATCTTCTGATCCTGCCGAAAAGTGAGTGCTCTAATATGGCCACTCATGAACCGCGAGAAGGCTGTTTGATATTTCTAGGATTGAGCTGGAAAGACCCACCCGGATTTCTTCCAAAGTACCATGGGTAGTAGGGAGGAGCTCTCCCAAGATGATTTAGTTCTGTCTTCTTAAGGGAGTAAATCTCGCTAAAAGTAAGAGCCTCGGCAGCAGTCTTGGCTAAAAGGTCGACCCTTTCAGTACCGTCAATCCCAACATGGGAAGGGATCCACTGAAAATGTATAGTGCATCCGGAAGAAAGCCGGTCAAGAAGATGTAAGATGTCCAGGCTAGTCTGGTCCCCAGGGGTGGCATAGTTTAGTTGAGGTTGACATCAAAAAGTAGGTCTGAAGCCCGGAATTTTTATTAGTCTGCCCGCGTTAAGGAAAATATAATATCGCACACCCTCTCTTGTAGACCTATTATCGAGTCTACGCTTCTCATCTGGGTTTTCCCAATTCTTAAAAGAAAAAATTTGGATCTGTCCCCTGCAGTAAGACAGACCCGCAGCCGAAGTATATACCATTTTTATTCCCAAATAGAAGAAAATGCGCATCTTGAATTACAGATATATAGCTTTTCCAATGACACATGATGTTTATTCATACAGAGTGGACTCATTTATGTTTTAAGAGACAGTTTGACAGTTTGCCTGGAGAACGACGCCGGTCTCATAATCTCGAGGATTGGTGTTTTGCTCATTGAGCTATTCTGATAGTACTATTTCAGTTTTTAATTTCCTCTTTCACATACTTCATATAAATCCATACCAAAAACAATTTTGCAAAGCGCATGTTTTATTCTGCTCTTATTGATCGCTAGGTTTCACAAGGACCTATTTCATACATGACAATCAGATTTTCCCCTCACTACAATGACTCATATGAAACGCAACTTGTAACTTAAAAACTCAAGTGTCATTATTACAACTCACTTTATATTCGCGTTTGTAAATACAATAGTAAGTTACCAAACTTATTGACCAATTCCGTTTCTCATTCGAAAAGTTTTACAATTCCCATGATACATCTAGCGCATATATATATATATATATATATATATATATATATATATATTGCTTGTCTGTTTGTTTGTCCGCTATAGAATCATAGACTGTTTCACCCACCGGGACCAAATTCGGCACAGTTAATGTTTAGGACCCGAGAAACTTAAATCAGGAAAAACGAAACTTGGGGCTCAATTAGTATTTTTTAATTATTTTTGAGCCCCTAAGCGCACCTCTTAAATGTGGATACAGCCCCTTCACCACAACCAGTCAAATTCGATACGCGGGGGAAAAGAGGTTTGTTCTAAGGGGTGATCTGATGGTGCATATACATTGGTGCAGAGTTCTCTGCCTGTGCCTTGGGGAATCCAGTGATTTGTGTTCACTCTGTACTATGCGTGGATCGCCTCCTCTGGCGGTCCATTAAAGAAAGGGCGAGGGGTCAGCGGGTCAAATGGTGTCGAGCGGGGTCGGAGGAGACACCAGATCAAAGAAATCTTGGGGGCAGGAATGGGGGTGGTTCTAAATACCGTGTCTAATGTTACCGTGACTAATGTGATGACAGGAGTCGGGGGTCTGCAGGCAGAGAACTCTGCACCAATCTATATGCGCTATGAGGGTGGTTTGAGAGTTGGTCTCGGGGTGACGGGGGGGGGGGGGCGAAGTGTTTATTTTGTTTTTCTTACGTTTAGTAGAGTCGTGAGTCTAAAATGCTTGAGAACCGCTGCTTTAGACAATTTTAGACAATGGTGTTGAAACTAATAGAACTTAATAAAATTTGGAAAAAAAAGAAAAATTAATTTATCCCATAGCCAGTTTTTGGAAGCCTTCTGCTGATCTAAATATATTGATTGTTTGAGGTTCATAAAATGGGAAGAAGTTTAAGAGTTCTACAGGTTTTCCCCCTAAGTTCGCGAAACAGGGTTAACATACGATATGTATTTTAATTACTGATTCCGTGAAATCATATAAGATAAATGAGAGTTTTGAGGTTTTAGAGCTTTGAGGTTTTTTAAGCAGTGGGAGGAAAAGCTCTTTAAACAGAGAAACGACACAACTTTCATTCCGAACTATTAGTCCATTAGTTATATTAAGGCATAAGGAAATTAATGAAATTATTTTTAAAGAATGATTGCCCGGGTAGATATATAGATATAAAATTTTTCATGCTTTCCATCAAAAAAATACTGGGTATATCATTTCAGGAGAAACGCGCTAAGCGCATTCTGTCAGGCCAGATGAACATGAAGAGCGGGGGGTGCAGCCCAGTATTTTTTTGATGGAATGCATGAAAAATTTTATGTCTATATATCTACCCGGGCAACGCCGGGCAATAATGCTAGTGTATATATATATATATATATATATATATATATATATGTGTGTGTGTGTGTGTGTGTGTGTGCATGTATATAGTGGAATCTCGATGTATCGTTTTTCAAGGGACCGACAAAACTGGACGATAAATGAGTGAAAACGATCGATCGCGATTTCACTGTGTGTGTATATATATATATATATATATATATATATATATATATATATATATATATATATATATATATATTTGTGTGTGTGTATGCATGCACATTTAAATACATACACACGTATATACTTAAAGAGGGAGAGAGATCATTATATATTTAGGTTAAAAATAATGGCAGTTGTAGCAAACTCTAAAAATTTTTTTAGTGTATAGCGTTTCAGAGAAGTCCTCTACAAAAAATTAGATCTAAATAACGTTCGTTATTAGGTTTATATAATATTAAGTCTATATACTAATCAAAATGGGAAAATCATAAAAGGTGGAAATATATTTTACCAAGATTTTTACATTGAAATCAACATCAATAAATTGGAAAAAAAAATTTATTTTAAAGACATTGCCGCAAGATGTTTTATTACTATCTTAAAATAGACTGTAATCCATTACTTTCCGTTTTCGTTTCAATGATGTTGTGACTATACTGTCTTAATAGTTCCGATCATTAACTCCAAATGATCAAATCAGCTTCAGTCCTTCAACTGTAAATAATAAAAATATTTTCTGTTGATGGACTGGACTACGACGATAAAACTGGACTAACTGAGATCAACGAGCAAATGTCATTGAACCATAAATGATACATTATCGCCCTTTTATCCACTATCATTGAACATTCATTCTACCTGAGATTTAAGTTCCGAACTTCCCTTATTGCGAATAAGTATGAATAAAAAAGTGTTTGTTGATGCCGTTAAAATACCTGGGTCCTAGAGTTCGGATATGTTAAACGAACAAGGGATTGCACATCGAAATTTCATCCATACTGACAGTTTTATAACTTGGCAATTTTCTACATAGGACCATAATTCGACGTATCTCCCTACTATCTATATATATTATTTCTAAAGGATGTTTTTTTTTTTTTTTATCTCTTTTTCTCCCTTCATACATAACCAAAATCGATAAATGAGGTACCATTTTAAAGATTAAGATCTCCGGTTCGTGCGAATTGTTAATTTAGAACTACACGTCTTAATGTTTGTTTAAAAATTGAAGTATAAACTTTATAAACAATTTGTCTTTCCCTAGGTGGTGCGCGGGCTAGCTTTTTTATTTTACCATTATCAATCGCATTGAAATTTTAAATTTAAAAATCGTTTGCTTTTATTATCATTCTGGGGTTTTATTAATGAGTTTCTTTATTGGCAACATCCGCGTAGGTGTAGATTATTCTTTTTGCATGGAAAAACCATATATATTATTTCTAGAAGGTGATTTTTGTGACGATCCCTTTCTCTCCATTCATACTTAACCAAAATCGATAAATGATGTACCATTTTAAAGATTAAGTTCTCCGATTCTGACAAATTGTTAATTCAGACACATTGTATTGTTATGACACATTGTATTGTTTGTTTAAAAATCAAAGTGAAAAAATGACTTTTAGCCCTAAAGTTCTTTTCCTAGATGCGTCGAAACGGCACAGTCAAATAGTGTGCACAAAAAGGTTTTGTAATTTAAATATCACATTTTCCACGAGTTTGTGTCATATTTAACTTTTAATATTGTCTACAAAGGTATTTTGACGTGTACATGTCATCTTTTGACGTGCCTATTTTGACGTGTACATGACGTCTCATGTTCCTCTGTTCTGCCTTATGCTTCACCTCCAATAAAGTGGCAAAGGACGTTTTGTAATTGGTTTTGTTTTATCCTTACGCCCCATTGTTATTTGACAAACAAACAATGGCTACAAAATGAACCGGTTCTTCTTTCATCCTTCTACAAACCACCAACCTCGCTATAAAATTTATCGTATTTTAATCGCATGCGAAAGGGTCGCACGGGCCATCTAGTTTAAGTTGTAAGATGACAGTAGAACAGTTATGGCAAGCTACAACACATGCAGTGTAGAATTGTAAATGGAATTGCAAAATTTTAAACACTTTCCGTACTATTTAAAGCCAGACTTTTAATATTTAGTGCTTTAATTTACGATATTGTACATATTTTGGAAATAGGAAATTAAAAAAAAATGCCTTTTTCTAAACATCTTATAACTGGTGTTCCTAATTTGGAGAGAAGTTACCCAAAGAGTACGAAGTTGTTATTAAACAGTGCTCAGTTTGTGCTGTATACTTTACAAAATAACTATTGACAGCAAGAAATTGTCAGAGTATAGATATGTAAGTAATTGAAAAAGGTATAGAGTATATGTTTATGTAAATAATTGTAAAAAAAAAGTTAATATCTGTGGCCCTAAAATTAAATATCACAAAATTTTAGGAAGGGAATATTTGACTTACACATGAACATGCACTCTGTCACACAAAAAATATATACACCCAGAAGAAAAGGAGCTACTATCACGAAACTTAACATGTATGTAGTGTATGAGGAGATAAGCAAATGATTATAAATTTAGAAGAACAGACCGTTTTATTAAGAAGATATGGCATGAAAAAGGTTGCAAATTAGTAAGTAGTAAATCCATCTCTGGCAGCTATACAAGCCGAAATACGGCGTGGCATCGAATCAGTGATGTCACCTTTGACCTCCTGCGGAAGATCATGCCATGATCTTTGCAACTGGGAAGCTAATTCACCAGTATTCTCCGACGGCTGCAGTTGCCTTCCAAGCACGTCCCAGACGTGCTCTATTGGCGAGAGGTCTGGTGACCTGACAGGCCATGGGAGTACGTCATATCCTTGAAGACATTGTTAGGAGAGTCACGAAGTATGTGGACGAGCGTTGTCTTGCTGATAAATGGAACCTGGACGACTTGATAGCATAGGCAGTACAACTGGCGTTAAAATCTCGTCCAGGTAACTACGTCAAAGTGCGTTGATGGACGACTAGAGGTGATCGTGTATCCCAACAAATCGAGGTGATCGTGCTCCCTACACTGTCACACCTTGTGTAATCACCGTATACCTCTCGATAACAAATGCCGGATCGGACCGGTGGCCTGGCCGCCTCCACACGCGTATGCTCTGGTCATCAGCATTGAGACTTAATCGGGATTCATCGCTGAAGATCACACGCCTGCAGTCGATCACACTCCAGCTTGCCCGAGGTTGGCAAAAATCCAATCGACACTGCCTATGATGTGGGGTCAGTGGTAGCGGCTTAATGGACGTCGGCTCCTTATACCTGCGTCGGCTAGTCGTCTCCGAATGGTTTCCCTTGATACCACCGGATGTCTGGAAGGTAGTAAAGGGCGTCGAACCGATTCTCACAATGTTGTTGGTGCTGACGTGGCAGCTCTTATGATTGCGCGATCCTCGCGCACATTTGTGTTCATGGGACGCCCTGACCCTCCGCGACGGTAGACTATCCCTTCCGTGATCCATTATTGCCAACACCGAGTAACTACCATATCGCTCCGACCAAGTTGGCGGCCGATACGCCTGTTCGACCAACCTGCTTCTCTAAGGCCTACTATACGCCCCCTCGCAAAGTCCGACAATTGTTCGTACTGTCACCGGTTACGTCTCAGAGGCATCTCTAATCACAATACCGTCCATCCAAGTAGACAGATTTGTTTGAATAACCTTTGGCACGAGCAATCATGCTTTTAAACTCTTCCAGCTGCGCATCTCGTATGCGCATAGCGCGCTTACCCTTGTCTCATTGGCGTCGAAATTTTAATCATTTGCATATCTCTTACCAGACTACATTTCTGCCAAGTTTCGTGATAGTAGCTCGATTTCTTCTGGGTGCATATATTTTTTTTTTTTTTTTTGCGACAGAATGTATATCCATTGTGTATGGCACGGAATGCAGTCGTTGCTTCTAGAAGAAAATTATAAGAAAACTGAAATTCAATGCTTGGAGGAATATCAGAAATCTACTGACATCACGTGTAATAATAGCATCCTTATATTAATACTGTTTATACTGACAAAATTAAGAAAGTTTAGATCTATCCGATTTTTTAATTTTTTAAAATTTTTTTTATTTAAGGCATGGGATATCCTGATTGCAAAATGGAAGATTGTGGGTATTTGATAAAAACAACTAATATATGTAATTAATCCCAGATTAGAGAGCATTTGTATTAAATATGTGTGTGTAGTGTTGTTATTAATTACACTACACACACTACATACCCGATTAAGTGTCCTATTTAAATTTAAAAATATTTCCATAAAGTCCTTTCCTTAGGAAAAGCATCAACATTTGCTTGAGGAAAAAATCGTTTTCATTTTTTGTGCAAAATTCTTATATTTTTCATCTTATTCTTCTCACCTTGACAGTGCTGCAACCTGCGCCTTACATCTCAAATGCTTATAATAAATTACTGTTTTTAAATATTAGTAATATTTTTAAAAAAATTATTTTTGTTCCAATTTTATATATATATATATATATATATATATATATATATATATATATATATGTATATATATATATATATATATATATATATATATATATATATATATATATAGAGAGAGAGAGAGAGAGAGAGATAGATAGATAGAGACTTCAGCTTTCTGATGTTTTCTTACTGTCTTTAAATTCTTGGTTGGAAGTCCATTATTATATATTGAATGTATGTCACCACACACTTCTCTAAAATTAGAAAATATTCTTTTGGTCCTTACTTATACACAGTTTCTTTTAAATGATCTTTTCTTATTGATTGAAGGTTTATAGGATGATCACTATTTTTACGTAAAGCTACAAAAATGTGAAACAAAAATAGAATACAGTTTTGATACGGTGCCCTGTATATAAATACGTATAATCCTGCTACTGGCGTATTTATCCAATACTCAGTTTCTATCTTTCCTTGATTTTTAAAACTTTTTTAATATAATTATAAACTAAGCACTCATCTAGGCTCTTTATTTTAACCCGTGTTAGCACAACAAACTGTAATCAACTTTTAATAAATATTGTGAATTTTTCAAATAAATAAACGTTTTGAATACCGCTGTAATGAAAGGCTATAATCACAGTAATATATGAAACAAAAAGTTGAGATGGAGTATATTTTCTTGATAATATTACTGTAAATTTGATCTAATGTACATTATAGTAATATCAACTTTTAGATAGATTTCTGCATATCCGTATTTTAAAAATGCTATGCTTTGAAACACATTTAGAAACTGGTGGCAGCTATATTTATTAGATTTGGGTGCAATTTTATACATCAAAAAAATATTTTTTATGTTGGAAAAATGTAGAAATAATCCAATCATTTGTGAAGTTTTGAGGTGTGGAAAAAGAGGGATGAAGTTATCAGTTTTTTGTTATTTCTCTTTTGTATAGATGGCGCCACAAATTCTTGAATTATTTTGATTTCTAATCGCTTTATAGTGCCTAGCTAGCGTCGCCATCTACAGGTTTTATGTTGCATTATAAGAATTTTAGTGTTCTAAATTTATTTCTAATCAGCAAATTAACTAGGTAATACATTAATTTATTAAAAAAAATAAGAAAAACTCCATACAAAAGAAGAAATCACATTCATTTTTCTTAAAATTTTGCAATTAAATCTGCATGAGAGTAGCAAATACAATGAATAATCGTATATTATAATTCTTAATGTAATTACACGGAGAAACAAATTTTTAGATTTATTATAATGAAAAGAAATTAATTCAAGAGTTGTACAGTAAAATTAATTTGTAAGGAATATTAAATAATTTCATTTAATACATGGCTTTTATCAGATATTCTAGCCATAACCATTTGCGTTGTAAAAACGTGTAAAAATTTGAATTTCAAATTTGCGAAAAGCTTTACTGTAAAAAACATTAAACACTTATTATATTTATTACAGTAAACAGTTGCATAATTTTTAAGTTAAAAAATTGTTTTAACCAAATTTTTAAAATAACTATACGATAAATATGGAATATCATTTTAAGATATATAGCCACTTCTTTGAAAGGCATTTTAAAAATTTTTTGACGATAACTATGAGAGTTTAGTTATGTGGATGATAATTATAGCACGTACAGGTGTAACCCTACTGTTAACTAGTACGAACATACTGTAGTTTTGAATTTCGCGCAAATTTCCGTTTCGGGACTAGCCGGCTCATTAATCATAATTGTGATGTTTAATTTTATTATGTATATTACCTATGTATGTACTTATTGTAATTTTTTAGGTTAAATCTCATATCATTAATTTCAGTTAAAATGTTCAATTTCATTATGTATGTCAGTTTTTGTGTATCTTAATTGGCCGTTTAATAAAATCATCTCATTATTATTTTGTATGATTTACTTACATTGTAAATTTTACTATGTAGTCAAAATAAACTATGGCGGGCCAGATACCTGGAATGTCCGGTCTGCTACCGCGGGCCATATTGATGATGTTCGCTGGCCGGTGTTGGCCCGCCGGCCAAAGTTTGGAGCCCCCTGTTTTAACGTAGAATTACGTTCCTCCATAACGGTCCTTCTGAAAGCAAAATTTCAGATGCTAAAACCGTCCGTCCGTACCTCGCGAGTTATAATTTTGGCAGCACGCCAAACCCAGTCTGTATCGCTTGGACAAGCAGTAAACAGTTAAGCAGAAAAGTACTAAAATGCGTCAAAATTTTGACATACATATATGTATATATAGACATACGTACGTTTATATAGATACATATGCACATAACATATACATATAAACATACAAAAGAGGTAAGAAACGATAAGTAATCCTACGTTAATAACCCGGGGTAGTTTCGTTACAAGAAACTACCTGAACATTTTTTATAATCATTTTTGCGCTTTTTCAGCATTATCTGCGAGTTTCAGAATTGTAATATAAATTTTACGTACAGAATTGCGGTAAAATTGAACATATACTCGTATTAAATGTTCATACTTTTATAAAATCTGCATATTTAATAACAATATTATTATTATTATTATTATTATTAATATGCAAGTATTTACACACATGCCTATTTGTGTGTGTATAAAATATCATTATTATTATCATGATTATTATAATTTCAGATGTTGAATTAAGAAACACGTAATTGATTAAATATTTCACCACAATCTTCCTATTATATACTATCAGATGCTTAATCGGACAATCTCTTTAATCAGGTTTGCAATCAAATATTTTGAAGAATTTTAATTTGACAGATGCGATATTAGACGGATGCGGAAAGGATCGATTAAAAATTTAATGCTCATTTGAAAGATGGTAGTTCCACACGATATATTATTTTCAATTTTGGGGATTTTGACGTATATACCCTGCATTTGAAAAATTGCAGATATTCAAATTTTTTATTTATGTTAAACACTTAAAAACAAAACAGTAAAATAAACTATTTTTTTTAAATATTATTGCTAGTAGTAGTGACAGAAATTATTCCCCTATTCAAGTATATGATAATATTTAAAAGTGAATTGCTAATTTTTAATATTCATGATAAATATTTAATGTTCAATATCGATGTATATTTAGTATGATATATGAGGCCATTCTTATAATAAAACATTTGTGTAAATCCTCACGAATACCCCCTGTTAGAGTAATGAATTTGCTTGATTTATAGTTTAATAACATTTTATACTACCTCAAAAGTATATAAAATATGATTAAACTATGCGGGAGCAACTTCACGCATTTTACATAGGGTTTGAACATAAATATTTTTTTTTTCATTTATGGTGCTTAATTTTAACGTATATTTGCTGATATGAGATTTCAGCTATATTTGATTATCCTCAAAACCAATAATCCGCACAGTTGGGTGAGAGAAGGAGGAGTTAAAATTTGCGCGTTATTCATTATGTCATATATTATGAATATTTAATATTTTATTCATATTTAGTTAGTATGAACATCATTTGTATTTTATTCCGTTTTTAAACGAAAGTACACAACTTCGAGAAGATTTATTTATGAAGACTGCTCGTAATGTGAGTGATTTTTATTGTTCAAAGCTGAATTCACGCGTATTTTAAAAATAAATAATTTAAAAGTAAATAAATAATTTAAAAGTAAAAAAATAATAATAATAATAATGCAATTATTAATAATAATAATAATAATAATAATGCAATTAATAATAATAATAATAATAATGAAATAAATAAATAAACTCATTTATAATTTATGCAACTTTGAAAAGAGTGTTCATATTTTAGTGGTGGCTTATGTCTAAAAAATGTTTATATGCAATGAATGTTAATTGTTATGACTGCTTAAGGGCCTGTTCACAAAGAATAAGTCACCGTTAGCGTAAAAATTTTTAACCGATTATATACCAATCATTGACCCATTAAACCAATCAGCGCAAACGAAATTAAACTGCGAAACAGCCCCCAAAATTAAACACGCGAAAAACCAGGGGTTCGACTATATTCATCGCATGTATGTTACAGTTATAGATAGGTGTACTTAAATTTCGCATAAAAAATATCGAAATTTCTCGCCAAAAAAAAAAAAGAGAAAATTACAATATATAAAATTTCGCATTTATTCTCAATATCTCTTTAACAATAAGTAACAAGCACGCAATAAGTCTTTAGCAATAAGTAATAAGCAAATGTCGAGAGTGAGATCTCTGAGTTAAACACCGTGGATGGTCTTAGATAAGCAATTATGTTAATGAATTATTACTATTATTATCTAATTTCGCTTAAAAAGCTCTTCATCACCGAGTTTTCGCCAAAAGTATTAAAAAAATAATTTTCGTATTTATTCGCTCATAGCGGCGAATTTCTCATTTATTCGCATCTATTTCGTAAATACGAAAATTATGTATCCATAGTAATAGTCTTTTTTCTTCCCAATTTAGAGATAATTTATACGCTAATATTAGGCATTATGCGACTCAATTCAAAATATTCAATATTGAAATCATATATACGTTTAAGTTTAAAAACTTGTTTGCAGTCTGGAATTTTAGCGGTTCATCAGTAAAAAGCATCAGCGTGAAAACACAGACATAATACAGACATTTATCTCTAACGTCCTTAATATTATTTATTGCCGTAGAAACTTATGCGAGACATGTCGAGAAACGGGGCTTGGAACGGTGTCCGGTTTCTTATCAGGGATGTGTCGAGAGGGTATACCAGAGTTCAAACACTGACAGGAAGGGAGTGGGGTGGGCCAAACATGACAGCGATCTGCTCTCTGACGGAACTCTGACGAGAGACGTACATTCCAGTGGTCTGGTAAAATGGCTTAATGATTATTTGGGGGGCTGTTGGTTAAGTAATTTTCCTTATCTCTAGGTGCATTTATGAGTCTCATTTTGAATGGTCATCAGTAATCTAATATGAGTTCCTTTCTTTTCTTCAAGTAAATGATCTTCACTCTAAAGTTTCAACAGCAGTGCCGTAACTACATTTGGCAAGGCCCTAAGCTATATCTTAGCTATCATAAGCGCAAAGAATAAAGAAGAGTAAGAAGGGAAGTATAAGAAAGAATTATCAAAAGCAACATATACAATAAAACAACTGCTTAACCCTTCAGCGGGTGCGCCAATTTTTGGAACACGTGGCCAATTTTTGGAGCGCTTGGCACAAAGTGCAACGTATCTTTCAACGTTGAATATTCCTTTTGTAAGAAACTTTTTTTTAAATTTGAAAATAATAATTCTGCGTTTTATGACAAGATATAAAATGTTGATAATATTAAGATATATTTATAATTAAAGGTCAAAGAATGCAGATACAATCGCCTTATTTCAAAACTGTCCGGTTTATTGGATCTAAGGACAACTTGCGAATTAATTTCTAATATGTCCAAAATCCTAAAAAACAATGAGAGAGTCCATCTTCGTGATATGCGGGATGCCTTGTAATACCTGCACATTTGATCGACTACGTTAACTCCTGCTTTTGTCATATTGTAATCCAGTAAAATCGCTGGTTTACCACGGTTAAATAACGACTAACAAGGAGTGGAAAGGAATACAAGGGTCAGAAAATCAGACCTGCATTAGAAAAGGTGTAGCTATAAATAGAAACTGCTTAGAACATTCAAACCTTACATGTAAAAACAAACCATTCAAAATTACGAAAATTTTGCACACGCACGCGCCCGCTGAAGAGTTAAAAACGCAAGTTCTTATAAATGCGTCAGTTGTATTATTTTTCATTAAATTACATGCGAAGACAATATTTTATGCACTTTCTAACTTTCATTTCTGCAAAATATTACATACATCATTATAGTTTATATTTTTAGCCTGAATTTGGGATTGCGTTATTAAGAAGCAATTGTTATAAAGCTACTGCTTCTTAATAACGCAAGATTTTATAAATATGTCAGTTGTATTATTTTTTCATTAAATTACATGCGAAGACAATATTCGATGCACTTTCTAACTTTCGTACCCGCAAGATGTTACATGCATCATATTATATTATATATTTATATGGAATATATTTATATATATATATGGAATATATTTATATTATATATTTATATGGAATATATTTATATGTTTATATATTTATATGGAAAAAAAATAACTCTTGTTTATTGAAGTATTAAATCCCGCTGAGAATATATATATTTATATATATATATGGAATATATTTATATTATATATTTATATGGAATATATTTATATGTTTATATATTTATATGGAAAAAAAATAACTCTTGTTTATTGAAGTATTAAATCCCGCTGAGAATAACATAGTAGTGACAAATCTAACACGGTATGTGACTTTTAAAAATCCAACCTATCGGGGAGAAAAAGTGTTAAACAACATGAAACTTGTTTCCTATCAGAGCCCCTGGTGCGATTTTAATGGGAAACTTAACACACAAAACATTTCAAAGCATCATATAATAAAAAGAATAGGAGTGGGAGCCTTAGATGTATTAAAAAAAAAAGACAAATCTCTCGTGACTCTTATAAAATAAAACATGCATAGTAAAACATTAAAATTACTAACAAATCTAACACAGCATGATGTTTTCAGGGTTTTTCCTTCCTGTGGAGAAAAAATGATAAACAAGACAAAATATTATACTATGCTTTTTCCCTTTATCAGAAGAATGCGAAGGTTAAGCATAGGTCGAAATATACGGAAAGATTTGAAAAGAAAGAAAACACTACTAAAATGAATAGCGCAAAGGTTAAGTTCATTAAAAATTTAAAATCTTCAATTTAAAAACTTTGATAACATTAAAATAAATTAAAGGAATTGAATTTAAAATTTAAAAAATTCTGTCATGTACCCAATTGAGTATTTGTTTGTTTGAGTGCAAAGGTACAACATTAATCTCATAAAAATATGATGTGGGAGTTGGGCTCCGGTAAAAACATCACGAGTTGAAAATAACTAGGGATGTGTAATTTTCGTATTTACGAAATAGATGCGAATAAATCCGAAATTTACCGATATGAGTGAATAAATGCGAAAATTATTTTTTTACTACTTTTCGACGAAAACTCAGTGATAAACGGCTTTTTAAGCGAAATTAGTTAATAATAGTAATAATTTATCAATACCATTGCTTATCTAAGTGCATCCACGGTCTTTAACTGAGAGATCTCCTTCTCGAAATTTGCTTATTACCCATTGTTAAAGACTAAAGGAAGAGAATGTGGAGACTACTACAATGTTAGCTTTTAACTAACAATTTTGATAACATTACCGAACCAACTAAAATTTGTGATTTTTTTTTAATAATCTCGAAATTTTTGAATTTATATATATATATTTGCGAATAAATGCGAAATTTTATATACAGTCGAACCTCGTTATAGCGAACCCACGGATATAACGAACTCACGGATATAACGAAAAAAAATTTTGGTCCCTCCATTTTCCTATTGCACGTAATTTAATTAGTATAATGTCAGTTTAATGTAATAGATTTTGGTCGATTTAATTCATTGATGACAATTTTTTAATAGATTTTATCCTTTTTTTATATATCATTATTAAATACATATAGCAACTAGTGAGTTATACATTTTGTGAACTCTAGAATTTTTCTTAATGGTTCGGATATAGCGAATCACCGGATAAAGCGAACAAAACCTTTGGTCCCTTGAAGGTCGTTATAACGGGGTTCGACTGTATTGTAAATTTCTTTGCGAAATTTCGATATTTTTTATACGAAATTTACATACCCCTAAAAATTACATATTGAGAGATTTCTACTTTATAAGCAATGTATTTTATAGAACTGAACTGTACAGTTTCCTCTGTTTTGTCTTTTTTTTTTAATTCTAAAAACGATAAAATGGAAAAATGTCAATTTCTACAATTTAACAAGGCAAATAATAAGAAAAAGTAGAATATTGAATAAACGGATGTAAATGAATGAATTAAAGAAATAACGAAAGTAAATAATAGTTTGCAATGAAATGAATCCTATCTATCCTCTCCAATAAGATCAGCATTTTTTTTTTTTTTTAAGGAATCAAGAGATGAATTAAAGCACAATAATTAAATAAAAAGTGTGTTTGGAGCTTTTTTTTCGCGTACAGAGGAAAACATGCAAACTCAGTTGTAAATAAAGTAAAGGAACTGAGAATATTTTTGTTTAAAATAAGAAAAACGTACCGAAATTAAAAATAGCATTTGTTTGATTCTATATTTAATGAATTTATAGAATTCATTGGCAAAGAAAAAAAAAATATCCGTATAGCCGAAAAGTTACGCGATAAAGTATCAAAAATGCCAATTTAAAGAAATAAATTAAAAACCGCTGATAAAACTGATATTAATGTTCCTTTGTAACGCGATTGAGAAATATTTGTGATAAAGTCTAAATAATAGGTACTAATCAATTAATAAAATCTAAGTAGCCAAATATGATACTGATTAGTGAATAAACCAAATGGCAGCAAAATTTTCTAATCTACAGTTGCAAAGGGGATAAAACAAGGTTACTCCCTTATAACAGGGTTAAACGACGTATGAAGTATTAGAAATACATTAAATAGTAAAGACTAATAATTATGAGACATTAATAAAATAAATCCTATCCGTTTTTAAAGGTTTTCTGTGGGAAGTTTAACGGTTCATTTCATTAAAATAGGAAATCGTTCACCCACATAAAAAGCCTATGGAATTTCATGACATAGTAGTTATAATTTATTTATGCGGAAATCAATAATAAAATCGAGATGTAGAATTCATAACGTTATACAACGAAAAAATTTATCCTACAAAATTTGGTAAAAGAGTTCTAACAAAATAATTTATAATTTATTATGCTAATTTTAACCGCATAAAAGTATGCGCATTTTTCTGTCAAATTTTCTATTAAGATTTTATATGTGTACCAATTTATATATGTACTCATTAGATGTTCTTTAAATTAAAAAAAAGCTTTTCAAGTGACCATACAATGATATTATATGATGACAACTCCGACTGGCCCACGAGGGAAATTATTTGGAGATCCTAACGTCTGACCCAGTGTGTTTGACAATCTTTTGGTTTGACAGCATTCTAAAAGTTAATATTCATCGATTTCCAGTTGGAAGTCGTATAACTTTCTAGTTCAAATGGAATTGATTTCTGGTGTTTAATCAAATCTTTAAAATATCTAACAAATTTGAATTTAAAAGGATTAATAGATTTCTATTAACTTTGTTACATGTATCGAAATAAAGCAGTAAGCTAAATTATTGCACAAACTAATCAGTGAAATTGTGAAACTATGAGTCTAATATAAATTTTCACTTTGAAAAGGAAATCTCATGGAACTCTTTGAGAGGCAATCTTTGAAAAGGAGATCACACATGGAAATTCTCATGTTAGCTACCTTTTGTGAAGAGACTACGAGTAATTATGCTTGTAAATTGAAAGAGAGAGAAAGAGACAGCATATATACACTTTTTAAGCAACAAGTTTTACCAGATTTTTATTGATAATACGCATTTCAGGAAAATTTGTTTCAAAAAGATTAATTTTACCACATTTGTTTTTGTGTAAATCTACTTAATGAATATGATAAGCTTTTAGTATGTTATATGTTATTCCATAACGTAGATTATGAAAATATGCAAAGCATTTTTGAAACTATAATTTTGTATTTTCTAAATGGAAATTCTCCATGGAAATTTTGTGTGCTTTACGCAGGACTTTTAATTAAACTGTAAATGAACTGGAGTTTTAGAAAACAGATGGTATGAGACTATAAATATTTGTTATATCAAAAAGATAATTGAAAAATATGACTATCAAAATAATTTCTGATAAAAATATTAACCTTTATTTTCTGTTGCGATTTCTAGCTTTCTAATGTTATCGAAAGAAACGGCATGAATTATTGCATCAGATTTCACTGCTTTTAAATATAAATTTATAATTTATGTATATTAGGCAATGGATATTTATTCCTCGGGATAGTTATAAAACATAAATATTTATAACTCGGGATAGTTACATAACATAAATATTTATAACTATCCAATTATTTAAATTTGTAACATTTTATATTATCCATATCAGTAATATACATTTTAATGTGATGTATTTTTACCAACGATAGTCACCAATGATAACTGAAAATGAGTCCCATTCTATGAGTTAACTTGAAAAACTACCAGTTTTTTTTTAATTCCGTCTTATAGTATTACATGCAACTCACGATTCACGTTGAGTTAATTTTGTTTTCGCGATACAATCTGTGAATGAATGACCCTGAAGGTAATTTTAATATTCATGACTGAACAGTGATTGAAATATATGTCATTCGAGGATATAATGTTCACCATTCGATGGTAGAATTTCTTAGGATTAATCTCGCCAATTTTCACATTTGATAAGCTAAACAAAGCCGTCTCAGAAATATTGCTGCAGGCTTTTTACTGATTATGTGACTTAGAATGATAAACAACCAACACAGAATCAAAGTGGTGGTCTGGGGTGAGGGAAAATATCATCTATTATTGAAAACACAAAATTGTATAATTTGATTTCGGTTTATCATTTATTTGATAAAATAGAATAATTGTCGTAAGTTTGAAAATTATAGCAGACCTTTTATTTAAAAATATTTGCTCTAGAGAATGAACTCAAATCAAATTTAAGAAAAAAATCCTTTTGGTCTTTTGCTACTCAATTTGACAAAAGACCAAAGTGAAGGCCAGTAACAATAACGATAATTTAAAATTATCACTATTATTGTCTTTTCGTCAAAGGAAAGACAGTATAGTGAAGTTCATAAAATCCCGGGTGTATAGAATTTTAAGAACTCTTGCTTCCAATAGAACGTTCTGGGACACACTTCTGAAAATTCCTTGGGAAGGGGGGGGGGGGGGTTCTATTGTTCCTTCGCTGCTCCTGATAATGATGGATTTCTTTTGCTTGTTATATTTATCGTAATATTCAATTAGTAAAGTATTAATGATTACAGACAAACACATGATCATTTTTTGTTTACATTTTCTGCCACCAAAAAGTCAAGTTTCGTTTCGTTTCTTTCATTATATCTACTGTCGTTTCGTATCGCCAGGTTATTACTTTCTCTTTACAACTTAAAGAACAAAAATTTAACAAGCTTTCGTAAGGCATGATCTCATATAATTTTTTTTTAAAAATCTATTCAGCCTTTTGGAGCAGAAATTCATAAACACTAAATTTCTCCACAATGGAATACTGCGAGAAGAAAAAAGAAATGTCACAGCCAGAAAAATTTTGGTTTTATATTCAGAGAAAATAAATCGGAGTACAGCTTCCATACGGAAAGAAATTTTTCTTATCCAAGCCTCTGGAGGCTGTTAAAAAGCAAAGGGGTCCTAAAAGCAGTCGTTGATTTCAGTTACACGCAAAAAAAAAAAATTATTTTTTAACTTAGAAAATATGCCTTAGATTTTAATCGATGGCAGCTATATTATATTACTTCAGAGTGGCATGTTTCTTAATAAAGCCCACTGAGTGAAAAATGTCGACAACATGTATGATATTTATCTCACACTCGGTGTTTTCCATTGATCATCGTCTATGGTTATTGTAGGAAACTTTATTTAAAGACTCTATGAGTGTTTATGAAAATGCCCGCGGAAGTCAGAATGCCTATTAGAAAGTATTCAACTCGTAACTTTAATAAACAGATAATTGATCGCAGATAACTTTGATTCCGATGACAAAAATAAAGTTGTATGTCCTCAAAAATAAAGATCTTGTGCATTACACGGCACAGGTATATCCATTACTCACTTTACATTGAACGTCGCAAACAACTTTGATATTGCAGAAAAAAATAATTAAAATACGTAACTGAATAAAGTGTGAAACTTTTAAAACGTGAAAGATTGAAACTTCTACCATCTAACCCCTTGCATTAGCTTCTTTGAATGCATTTGTACATCACATACCTCAAATATATCCATAATATTTCGCATTATATCGCATAATGCAAATTACTTAGATCTATAAGATAAAAATAATAATAACAATACGTTTCTAAAAAACTTCATAACATACAACCTTGTAAAATCGAAACATGTTTATCCCCCTTAGCTTCAGTTGTTCTTTTGTGTCTGACATGTCACAAATATATTCATAGTATGTCACATTACATTACACGCCACAAATAACTTTGATCTTGAAGAAAAGGATAAAATTACGAAGCTGAATATCCTCAAATCGTGAAATTAAGGTAAATCGAAACCTCTTTTTTTTTAAGCCTTATACACCAGTTGTTTTTTTTTTTAAGCTTTTGTGCATTGCATGTCACAAATATACCACCCCTGCGGCCTCATCGTTGTCATTCACAGAAACAGATGTCTGCATCCCAGGAAATCTAATCCCAGCCTTTTCTTCTGACAGCGAAAAATGACTTCGGCGGGCTCTAGTCGTATGTCAGGGTTTCGGTCTGGCCAATAGTTGGGGGTATGTTTTTGAACTAATTTACTTCTGAAGGGACTGGAGATTTTTTTTTTTTTATTATTTTCTGTTCTTCAGAACCATTCTGAAACTCATGAAAATTGTGACGACTTGTTGGTAAGGACGCTGCGGGACATCAGAGAAACACCTGCCCTTTATGAGCCAATTAGAGGTGGGGAAAAAAGCAGGAATAAATGCATTAGCGAAAGTTTTATGTGTGCCGAAATGGGACGGCAAATTGCCAAATTTGCCGGCAAGGTGGAAACGCTGAATGTAACGAGTGGAAAATCAGCGCTGGGATTGTGACGATTGTTGGACAGCGTGACAGGGATTATGTTAATCACGTCGGGCTGAATGTATATCTCGCTCGAAACAAAAGAGTTCAGGTGAGCGTACAATAAATATTCATGCCGTCTTTTAGTCATAATATGCCTTTTTTGCTGGTTTTCTCTTGATTACATATTTCAAAAAGAATGTATGCATGTTTACTTTATTGGAGGTTTCGGTGAAATGTGAAAAGTCCGTACGAATGAGCATATAAATATTCATGCTTAACGTTGTGTTTGTATCATAATATACATTATTTTTCCTTGTCGTTTTTCTGCTTAAATATTTAAAAAATTCTTTATGTTTGCTTAAAACTACCTCAGGTGTCAGTAATATGAATACCGTTCACATGAATATGCACTCGTCCTTTAACCTAACGACAATGCGGTTGTCATCGGTAATTAAACGCGGACTTTCCTTGGAGTTAACAGTCTGCAGGCACTGTTAATGCTTAATTTTTTACCATGTTTTTATTAACTTGCTTTCTTGTTTGTGTGTGTGTGTTTGTCAAGTACAAATCTTGCAATCGATTTTTAACTAACTTCCCGACTAGATAGACATTTGAAACTTTTATAATAGCTAAGAACATGATGACAATGCTTTTTTTTTAATACTTTTAGCTATCTTTAAGCAGAATTAAATTTATTTTCAGTTAATTTTGTTTTGTAGACTGGTGCAGCCATCTATTAGCCGGAACGGGAACGAAAAGTTATATGCAAGTTAACTTCCAATTAACTTCATTTTCATTCAAGTTGATGGGATAATTCATCAAAAAAAATTTTAAAGAAGTATTTATTAATACATAGAATTGTCAAGTTTATGTGATTCAACAGAAAATTTAAAAAACATGGTATATAAGAAGTTCTTTTTATCTTGTAATTATTTTAAAACTCAATAGTGTGTAATATTCAAGCACTACATGTTATTAATTATTAACTTTAATATTTAACCGTCCCTTGAATGCTGAACATGTACATGTGTCCCAATATAAGCGTATATTGTATTGCCTATCTCTGACACTGCATGTCTAATAACATAGTTATACAGTACAGTATTTGTAAATCGAACTTAGGCAGTACTATACTACATTATGTTTTTGGGATTGTTAAAAGTTTAGGTTGGGGGATTTAGAGATGTAAGCAGATTCACCTCCTCTGAGATGTCCTGCGACGCGAATCCCCAAGGACTGAGAGTTTATAAATGTAATAAATAATAGAATAGAATAGAATATGAATATTCGGATCATCAAATCTTTATACATAATTTCATAATATTCATTTAAAATTCTTGTTTAAATTATATATGAATTGACTTAAATTAATATCTTATATAACCCACCAAGTCATACTGCATTTTAAGGTACAATTATTTAGCAAATTTAATAATTTCACTCATACAATGGCTTTGATGAGGGGGGAAATGACGGGGGTTTATCCTCAATGACATAATTTAATGATTTCTGCAGTATTGTTACAGTACAATAAATTGCAACAATACTGCAGTAAAAACACCAGTTTCGCAAAATAGTGACTTTTGGTTTGATGCTGGCCTATTAATTTATAATTCTTTTAATAAATAAAGACTGTAAAGAAGTTTATTTTAAAACAAATAAAAGTTTTGTAGAGTCTTAGGACTTTCCCTTCAAATTCAGTTTTGATTCAATTTACGTTTAATTTTATACAATTAAAGGGCGTATAGTTTTCACGTACTGAAATTAGTGCTTAAGCTAAATTAGGGAAAAAAAATCTTAAATAACTGTATTTTAAAAAGGTATGTAGACGAAATAGATTACTTAAGATATATCAATGACTTGTATTAACTATAAAAAAAATAACATGTAAGACTTATTTAATCTTCATTATCCTTTGTTCATTTTAGTTCATTATCTCTAAATTTCTCGGAAAGAAAAATCATTCCTAAATCTTTATCTCTAGATTAAATTTATTACCAATACCATTATATATTTCCCAACCTCGATACAGAAAAATTCCTTAAAATAATCAGTACATTTGCAAAAAGAAAGGTAGATTTAACGCAGATAAAGTCATTTCTCAAGTATACCCAAGCAAATTAAATCAGTTCGCAAGGAGAAGACTAATATATTACTGTATTTTTCGGCAGCACAAAAACCTTTATTAGGAAAAAAATGCTCTAAATTGAAATAAGTAGACCAAGAAAAAGCCAGCCAAAGAAAAATTTCAATCAAACACATCTTTGATATTTTCAACAAAATCATTTTAAAGAAAATATAGGCATGCCAATATTTTCGCTTTTAATCATGAAACCGCCATCAATATACTATTTCAAAGTGAAAATATGAGTGTATGTAAGATAGCATTCCATTTAAGCTTTAATTTTTTAATACTTTTATTCATTCGCTTAAGGCTACTGTGTACTAACTCTATCGGATTCGCTCACCTCCATGTTATCGCGTAGAGAAATTTTGTCTACTATTTGCAGCTACATAAATGCTGATAATATAATAAAAATAGTATTTTCAGATAGCCTGAACTTTTCTGTACCTTGCAAAAGGATTCATTTTATAAATTCCGTCCACTAAAAGGAATTTTTGAGCGTTTAAAACACACTATACTAGATTTCTTTTCCCGAATAATTTAAATTAAAAAATATTATTTGCATTTTTTTAAATAACGAAAGATACCTCAAGTTGTAAAATTTCTTTCTCTTTTACTTAGTACAATTTAAAAAAAAAATTAAATCTAAGTTGGCAATCCTTGGACACATTTTCTCCATAGGTTTACTTTTAGGTAACCGAATCCAATAGGATTAGTACAGAGCAGCTTTAAGTTGTTGCGCATAAGGAAAGATCAACGAACGTTGAACTTTCCTCTAGCACTTTCACCTTTCCCCCTAGTGACGATCAAAATTAAAGCCCCCTAGCAAGTGAGGGGAAAGAAACAAGATAAGGTTATGTATCAATTACATTCGATGGATTAGGTAATCATTGTAATAAAAAAGAGGGGGAACGCTTTGTATGGGAATAAGTTTCGTTTTATAGAATATGATTTGTTTGTATTATTTCTGTGGAAATATTGAGTAGTTTGCATTACTATGCTTTTATTATTTAAATAAATAAAAACAAGTTTGTGCCCCATACACTTTCTTGGAGGAGGATCCCAGAGATATAATGAAAGATTAAGAAAGAGGGTTAATATGTATTATTTTTGTGATAATTTCAAACTAATTATTTTGTAAAACCAATATCTAATCGTGGTTTAGGTGTTATCTCTGATTTTTTTTTTTTTTTTTTTTTTTTTCCGTTAAGACATTGCTTTCTCGGAATTTTTTGGTTTCATTTAAAATACCTCAATAAATTTTGGATGCTTTCAAACAAGTAGGCAACTATATATATATACAGTGGAATCTCGATCGATCGTTCCCCGAATCACCGTTTTCCTGTATGACGATCATATTCATTTGTGATGTTCCCACATTTATCATTCAGTTCAGTCGGTCCCTTGAAAAACGATAGATCGAGATTTTACCACCTACTCTCTCTCTCTCTCTCTCTCTCTCTCTCTCTATATATATATATATATATATATATATATATATATATATATATATATATATATATATATATATATATATATCTTATATATATATATATATCTTATATATATATATATATATATTATATATATATATACACAGTGGAATCTTGATCTATCGTCATCCAAGGGACCGAGGGAACTGAACGATAAATGCGGGGACATAACAAAGCAATATGATCTTCGGAACTGGGTGAAATAAACGACACATACGGGAAAACAATGATTCGGGAGACGATCGATCGAGATTCCACTGTCTATACACACACACACACACTTTTATTGAACACACACGGACTTTTATTGAATTACTTTTCTGTTTATAAAAGTGCTATTACTTTGTCGTTTATAAAGGTAAAAAACCTTATTTTTTTTAAAATTACTATTCCCTTTAAAAATATTGCTAATGTCTCTCTTACTATGTTGTTTTGATAAATGTGCTGTTCCTGGCAGTAAAGTGATGCTTGTTGTATCAATCTGTATGGAAACTATTTCGTTTTTTTTCCTGAATATCAGATATTATGTCAGTAGATCCCATTTTTTCAAATTTCTACTTTTTAAACGGAGCACAGTAAAAAAATTATAATTATTGATGAAATTTGTTTCTAACGGGTGTGCAATTAAATTTCCATTGAAAAATAAAACCCTTCGAGCCTATCTATAAAGATATATCACAGAGTAAATATATTATCCCTACACATAAAAACTGACACTGGTCTGTCATTGTTTTATTTTTATAAATTTATTGTTCTCCCGCTTACATCTGTGACAAGATGAGTTACCACTCTCGGAACACAACACCCCGTGTTCTGATATTCATCATCATGTATCCGTCCCCATTTAAAGGCTTAATAAATATCTCAATAGAAGTAGAATACTGAAATAGATTCTGTGCAACGAAAGATGAACGGGGACATTTTTCTTCATTAAAATTGCAGACACTCCCACTTGCAGCCGGATGTCGTGCATCAATTAGATAAATTTTTGAGGCAAAAGTTGATGCGACATCAAACATCAGATATGACGGGAATTCACCATCCAAGTAATTATGGCTGCTTCATTCATCTTTGTTTCGCAGCTGCTTTGATCGCGATGCATCTGAAGAGTTTCAGTGTGAAGTTACGCAGTCGGAAGAGAGCGGTGTTTGGTTTCTTTAATTGAAGTAGAGACTTCGTAAGCACTGGTAAAAAAGAAGTAAAAAGGAGAGTCGTTTTTAAAGAGCTGCATACTGCAAATGACAAATGGCCAGAGATAAGCCGTAACAGAAATCCAGTGAAAATGTTATAACAAGCTCATGCTGTGATAGTATCATTTAATTACATATGCGGGTGAAATAACATTTTTGTTTGAATTTTTGTGTAGAATTCAGGTAAACAGCTGTGAAAAGTATGACATGTAATTCTCTTTATTTATTATTATTCATTCTGAGGGTTTTGGAGGTATATATAGCAACAATTTTTATTTCCATGTTTTTATTAACTCGCTTTCTTGTTTGTGTGTGTGTTTGTCCAGTACAAATCTTGCAACCCATTTTTAACAAACTTCCCGACTAGCTAGACATTTGAAACTTTTAGAATAGCTCAGAACACGACGACAATGCATTATTTTAATACTTTTAGCCATCTTTAAGCATGATTGAATTCATTTTCAGTTAATTTTGTTTTGTAGACTGGTGCAGCCATCTATCGGCCGGGACGGGA
>OU015500.1:70575804-70660804 GCA_907164885.2 Dolomedes plantarius
GTCATAAAACGCAGAGTTAATATCTTCAATTTAAAAAAAAAATGTTTATTACCAAAAAAAATAATCAAGGTTGAAAGAGACGTTGCACTTTATGCCACGCGCGCCTGCTGGTATTCCAAAAATTGGCGCGCCCGTTGAAGGGTTAAGTAACACACCAACGCAAGAGAATTAGACATGATATCACACCGAGAAGTCTTCAGACGGCTTGTGATATCAAGAAAACTTGAGACATTGAGAGATGTCGACAGATGAATAAGAGATTGTTGTGACCAAGACACGTGCCTTATTTTTTTAAAGAGAGAGAAATTAAAATAGTACTCAATATGCCCATGGAGAATCTTTTGAGCCTCGAAAAGTTAGGGAAAAACAGTGAAGAAACAGGCAAGTTGTGGAAATTCAAAATTTATTCAGTAAGTAGGGAAAATGAAGGTTAAACCATTACTTTAATTTATGATTCAGCTGTAAGCCGCAAGACCGGGATACTTTACACATAATTGTCAACTAAATCATCATTTGTTTCTTCCATGCAAAATCTGAGATACATATAAGATCTTTTGAAGTTGTAAAGAGCCTAATGGTTTAGCGTGAAAACATTACTTCTCACAATATTAATAATAGGATTTATGTATTTAGAGAGAGAAAATTAAAGCGACCGTAACCGAGAAATTAAGATAACAGTAAATACTGAAAAAAAGGTTCATTTGTTAAGTCACGTTTCCTGCACTGTAGTGACGACATATCAGTACACTTTTGTCTAATAAACTGTTTAATAAAAGGGTTTTTAAAGGGGGAATTGATCACGAAGTTTGACAAATAGTTACTTGCACCAATGCCTTTGTAAAGTTTAAGGGTCTTCATTTAACTGTAATATCATTGTTGTTAAATGATCCATTCATTCACTATATTTGTTAGTGAGTTTTAATCTAGCTGATAGATAAAGTTGTATCGTTTTGCAGTTTGGCAATTTTCTGGAGATTTTGTTTCCATTTGTCCCTACATTTGTATTTGTATATACAGACGAACCTCCATATATCGAAGTAGCAAAATGCGCGAAAAAAATTCGATCTATAGAATTGAGCTTAGTCTTATCATAATTCTCCTAAGAAAAAAAAATTAAAGCTAATTTTCGTATACGAAACTCCATTTCTAATTTATATACGAATCCCATTAAATGAAAGTTAATAACTAAAAAAATGAATTAATATGAAAGATTTATTGATTACTACATATCTTTAAAAAAAACAATAATGCAGACAGTGGTTACAGTTATCATAGTTACATTCTTGAAAAAAAAACTACGAATATCTTGGTGAACAGTTAGTTTTGCGGAAAGTTCAAAGAAATGTTCGCATTTATTCAGTCCACTAAAAACTTCATCAGAGACATTATCCGCGAATTGAAGTCCACGACGTATTGTTTCAAATGCCAAAAATTGGGAGATTTTATTCTAAAGTGGAATAAAATCTCCCAATTTGTCTTGAAAAAAATTTCGATATATAGAGATTTTTTCGATATATAGAAGCAATTTTTCTATGTTATGAACATGGAGATTTGCTAAGAGTTCGATATATAGAAAATTTCGATATAGGGAAGTTCGATATATGGAGGTTCGACTGTATATATATATATATATATATATATATATATATATGTGTGTGTGTGTGTGTGTATCGTGTGCATATATATATACACACGATTTAAAGTGTTTGCGTGGGGCATTCTTTAATACTTAAGGTGTGAAAATTCCCTTGAACACACAAAAGCGTTACCTTACTAATGATGAAATTTTAGCCAGAGTAGGAACCTTTGAAATTAACGGCTTCAATTCAAACATGAGACAGTCTAGTGCATGCATAATGTGTCTCGAAACAAATCAATCGAATCAATTATGGATCGGTTGCCTAGGAAACGCACAATACTCTAGGGTATCCGGAAACTTCCGAATTCTAAATTTATTCTGTTGAATACAGAAGAGATATTAGATTGGTTTTAGAGTGTCATCTATTAAACTTTTATTTTTAATTTGAAATGACTATTGTTATTTATTACTTTCTTAATATCACCTGCACTTCATCTATTTTATGTTAAGTTTGAAAAAAAAAATTGCGTTTTCAAATAAAATTTCATGAAAGCAGCTTTGAAATGTATTTCAGCTTCCTCTTCATACTAGATGATATTTCGTATCACTATATAAAATAATATCCTTAAAAAAATCATAATATTATATTAGTAAAATTCTAAACATTTCTGGCAACGTATTAAATTTTTTTTCTAATATGTCCCCAATATAATAACAATGAAAACACTTTGTTAACAGAGTTACCAATGAGTCATAGCGTACATAGGCAAAAACAAATAGTACGTTATCATATTAGTGCAGCGCAAGTCTTTTTAGGTAGTATTTATAATGTGCCAAATGTGTAGTAAGTATTAAAATTTTAACAGACTGGTAAAATGAAAGATTTAAAATAACTTTATACAGTGAGAAATTCAAGGAGAATACCGAAGTGTCGGTGATTAGATTTCTAAAACTGCTGCACCAGCTATTGAAGAGCTTTGATACCATGAGTGGTACCAAAATTGCATAACAACGAGACCCTGACAAATATGAAGGTTAACGAAGGTAACAAGTATTCAAAGGAAGTTCCAACACTTTATACGGTTTAGTTGACAATATTTGAAACCAAATTTTAATTTTAGAACTATTTAAAGCTATAGGACTTGCCGAACTTTAACAACTGAACTTTATGCTCACACCTTTTTCTTTTTCACTGCACTAGTGATGAATTTGCGAAACCTCATTTCAATGCGAATAAGGAAATTAATTGAAAATTGAAGATAATAACGCCAAATTGCCTTTGTTTGAAGAATTAGTTTAGTTTTCTTACAACCGCAATGACATTTCGAGTTTGTTACGTAGTTAGAACGCAGTTTCTATAAAAGTTCCCCTGAGAAATAATCTCTGTTGTTGCTGTTGTTTATGATGCCCCTTGACCGATATTATATATCAGTTAAAGTCCCTAAGGCTGTTAGGCAGAGTGATGTGGCTCCGGTTTCCAATAGCACCACAAGGGTCGGAGTTCGGCTTGGCTAAAAGACGGGTCCCGCAATTTTGAACCGCGTCAAGTGACGAGACCGGCACACTTGATCCCGCACCTCCAGAGGTAAATTTCGAGAACTTGGAGGAAATTTCCGCCACGACAGATTTTTCTTGCACCATCCGCCATTTGTGTACATGGCGGTGGATTTGTCATAGACGAGCATCGAACCAGTGACTTTCAGATCACTGGCCCGCTGCTTTTGCCAACTGGGCCACCGCGCCCCAAATTTAATCTCTTCTGACGCTAGGCGTATATTTAATCTTACCTTCTATTTCTGTCATTGTGCCAACCACTGGAAGAAGTCTTTGGATTATTCTGCTGTCGTTACTTTTGTTATCACTGATTTATCCGAAGAATTATACTCCTTAAGGGAAATTTCTGATCCAGAGTTTTGAAAAGCAACTATTACAAGTGTAAAAAGGAGTGCGCACTACTTTTTGCTATGTGTTATACCTTAAAACAACTGTGAATTATTTTTCTTTGTGGAAACCTTCAGACCTGTCCAAAACACACATTACCTAGGGCATGCATTATGATTGTTACCGGTATCTTAACAACGTAACAAGGAATGGTACTTTTTTTTAAATTTTCCAATGAAAAACAATAAACAAAAACAACAAGATAAAAGGTACAAGAAACGGACAACAACAAGGAAAACGGTTAAACGAAGAAGGAAACAGGGACTATCAATTGCTCTTCCCTCCCAATATCGGCTACAGAGATCTCGAGCGAACAGTGCCTCACAGATCTGGAGGTGGAAAATGTCCATAACTTGTGGTTTATCACAAATATTGCAGAAAGGACTCTCTAGAATTTTAAAGCTGCTCAGATGTTCAGCTAAACAATGATGACCAGTAAAAAGTCAGATCATGGCCACCGAATCCTGCCTTGAAAAATCTGGAATGTATGAACTATTAACAACCCATAACTAGGGATACGTAATTTTCGTATTTACGAAATACATGCGAATAAATGAGAAATTTGTCGATATGAGCGAATAAATGCGAAAATTTTTTTACTACTTTTCGGAGTAAACTCGGTGATAAACGGCTTTTTAGGTGAAGTTAGGTAATAATAGCAATAATTTATTAACATAATTGCTTAAGACCATCCGCTGTCTTTAACTGAGAAATTTCACTGTCCTTCGGATTTGCTTCGAATTTCACCCGAACAGTTTGTCCGTACCGGAGTCGAACCTAAAAATCTAACTGTAAAAATCAACTATCAAGTTTTGTGGAACTATTTAGTAGATTTAAGAACGTCTCTTGAGCGCCGAAGTCAAGGGTATTTCAGCTACTTACAGTATTCAACCAAGAGACTCCTGTTGATGTTATATTGATTTTAATTGCAACGAAATGCTGCTACCTTAACTTTGGAAAAGCAGCTGTACAAATCATCTATAGTCCCGTTAACAGGATAGATGCTGAGATATTTTAGTATGTACAACATAGCAATTAATGACAGAAGTCAAAGGCCTAAGAAACATAATGTGCAGACTACTACAAAGTTAGCTTTTAACTAAAAATTTTGATATTCACTTATTCAAGTAACTAAAATTGTAATTATTTTTAATAAATTCTAAATGTTTAAATTTATATATATATATATATATATATATATATATATATATATATATATATATATATATATATATATATATATATATATTGCGAATAAATGTGCAATTTTATATATTGTATTTTTTGTTGTTCTTGTGAAATTTACGTATCCCTAACCACAACTTATTGGGATTTCTGTCAATTAATACTTGATGAAATAGGTCCTTCAATTTCTTCCGGATGAATACCCTTACAGAATTATATGCTATTGGCCTACACGTGTTCTGTATAACTGCAATACCTCTCTTTGCCAATCTGTACCTAAATGTTCTTTAAGGGCGGAATACATGAAAAATAAAAATGAAATTACCTTTTAAAAAAATGGGTTTGGACCCCCCTCTCTTTTCCGTGTCTCCTCGAGGTGCCTCCTATATGGAAAGAAGTAATTCTCCGTTCTATTAATGGCTGGCCTTGTATATAATTTTCTGTCAATAGTTAGATGCTGCCTTACAAACCTGTATTTGTCGGCGGAAGTGAAGGGGGCAATTTGCTTTTATAGCATTAAAAGTCTGATCTTAAGACTTACTATTGCGTTCCAGACTTACTATTAGGTATCAGTTTATAGCTCCCGCTCCTAACACGTGCCTTGCGTGAATGTTATTTTTCTTGTATTTTAAAGGAATGTAGCTTCACTCTAATAGCCTATCTCCCTATTTTGGGAACTTACTCCCCTGATTTCTAGATGTTCGTGCGATCCTTAAAAGACCTCGAGAATGCTATATTTTCTATTTCTATGTTTGGGGGTCCTTCAAAATTTTTTTTAAAATACTTATTTTTGCAGGAGAGGTCTTTTCTTTTCTTTCGTGTACTCTCTGTTTCTTGAAGAGTACATGCTTCTGAGTTGAAATACAAGAATTTTCAATTTTACGACTGTCCATGGATGACTTTTAGAAAATGTTAATACTTTCTTCTTTGTTCGTTTGTTTGTTTGCGTGTGTGTCCCCCAGCCGAGAGTACTTAAATGATGATATCGCTCTCACCACCCCACTGAAAATAAGAACTAAGAAAAAATTTCAGGTAGTCTCTTCTAACGAAACTTCCGTGGGTTATTAACGTAGGATTACTTATCGTTGCTTACCTCGTTTGTATGTATATATGTATCTATATATTTATACGTGTGTGTATATATATATATATATATATATATATATATATATATATATATATATATATATATATATATATATATATATATATATATATATATATATATATATATATACATGCAAAAGAGTAAAGCAACGATATTTAATCCTACGTTAATAACCCGCGGTAGTTTCGTTAGAAGAGACTATCTGAAATTTTTTTGTTTTATAATTTTTTTACGTATTTTTTATAAATTTTCAGTTATGTAAACAAATTCATCATTTTTCCTATTACAATTCCTTTAAAAAGTAATATATTTTATGTACTAGTTATTATTTTATTTAACCAATTTTTAATGTCGGAAAGAGGGTATTGGTAGTAGAGACATTTCTCTGGGCGGAGGGGATTAAAAGCAATTACTTTTCCGAATCAGAAAGATGCTTTCCTCTTCTAACATTTTTAAGTGTATAAAGTTAAGGCACTTTTTGCGTAAGTATTTGTCTTAAGTCCTTTTTAGTCGATTCTGAAAATGGGTGACAAAATATGTACTTAATGAAAACGGATGGTGGAAACTTGGAATTTAACTTGCATCAAACATGAATATTTTCGTAAGGCAATTGTTGTCAAACTGCTGCATTCTTTTTCCTTCCTAGCCAAAATGAAGATTGGTTGGTTTGGATCACAACGAATACTACTGTTATCTTTTGCAATATGTTTGCCAAACTCCCGGAGAACTACAGTTTAAGACCGATTCCAAACGGCTACAAATAACCATGCCGACCACGGCTTTCGATATGAAAGAAAAATATTGATTGTTTGTAACACCCAACAGAGAGGAGGGGGTTTTGAAGTGCACGTACCCCTCCCCCATCCCCGGGCACATGTCCAAAGAGGCGTTCAACGCGACCAAGACGAGGCATAAGCTATCAGTTCCAACGTATGAACATACTAATGTCAGTATCAAAGAGAAAATTTTTTTCCAGGAGACTGGGGTAAACTAGATTTGCTGGGTAAGGAATCTAGGCTTTGGCTACATGAAAGCAGAATTTCCGAGGTGTCCACTGCCACTGCTGCTTTAATGCTTTAAGTAGGTACTAACCAACTGCATGGATGCGACTCCTCATATATCATCATTCGCGATGTCCCCCTCTATTTGGTCATAAACAAATTTAGCTCCTTATTTCCATTTTAAATTTAATATATTTTACCAATATTTAAAAAATAATTGTGAAGTCCTGCAAACCGTTCAATATTTCATTTATTTATCTGTTTGTTCTTCACAGCATTTGCCTGGCTGCGATTCAAAAAATTTAAGCTATTATCATAAGAGTAAATCTAAAACTGAAGCACGAAATATTACATACAAAACATGTGTCTGTTGTGCGACTTGAAGACAAAAAGTTTTTCTTCATTTGATTTCTGTTGGATATTTGCTTTGCAATGAGCCTGAAGCGTAGTTGTGATGAATGCCTCGAATTCCACTCAGAACACTTTGAAAAATAGACCTTTCTCTCTTTCAGATAATACTATTCATTCGTAAAGAAGCTAATATTAGTCACAAAACTTTTTTAACTAAGCGACCGCTGTTTTGTGCGATTCCATTTCCAGTAGCTATAGACCAAGCTATTCCGTTAGCCCAACACAAAGACACTCCCAAGAACTATTATACCTCCTCAAAAGACGTAAACAGCATGAGCGCCAAAAGCAAACATCCAAGAGAAGGCCGTAACAGTTCGGTGGCATTTTGTTTTCTTTCCCGGAATCAGTAGGGCAATTACGTATTGTTCAGCTAAAGCACCGGTAGTGTAAAGCGAGCATTTCATTGTGTCAGCAGTGTGTGATGGATTAGTGGTGACAACTCTGGTTGAGCTTTGCTGTTGCTGGTAGTTTTTTCTCCTGTAGGAACACGTTATAATAATATTCGAAAAGACTAAAAGGCAAAAAATGATTTATCTCTATGTTAATTTGACAAAATTTCTCATTTTTATCTACAATTTTGAAATTTTTTTAGGCTTTCTTAAAAACGTATAAGATTTAAAACTTTTGTTTTATAGATTGAAATTCATAATTCTTATAGTAATGCAATACTCAGTGTCATCTGACAATGCATTTCTTTAGGTAATTTTTTTTTTCTTCAGCTTTATTTTGAACTTGTATTTTTGTTTTCCAACAAATAAGTAAAGAAAAATTTATATATGATATAAATTAGAAAACGCCGAAAAAAAAACTCGTTAAAAATAGTTAAGGGAGTAGAAATTAAATGGATGTTTGCTCTGAAGTCATGCTATTCCTCGTCTTCAGATAATTTAATTGACTTTTACTAAACGACAAAATTTTCAGAGGAGCTTTTTTTGTACATACATTTAGAGAAATTAAAATATCTATTGTTATTCTAGAATTTTCTATTATGGGCATTACATGATAAACATCTTTGTGCAATCTGCAAAATGTTAATTCTATATTTTAAATCTTAGCCGATATAAGATAAATGTTTTCTGGTAAGAATTCCTCTTATTTAAAAAAGAAAAAGATAAAACCATTACAGGGATCATCTTTTAAATAATTTGTGCATTGAAAGCGTATAACAAATTGAACACTCAAAACTCCTTATTCCAGATTATCAGTTTAGATTTTGAAAACGTTTAAGATAAAAATCAATATAAAATTCCTATTTAGTGCAAATTACTGCTCTTTGCAAATTAAATTGTGTTTTCGTTACGTTGATTAAATATCATTTTTTGTTAGACGAGACAATGAACATCATGCAGAGAGAGCATCAGTGGTGAAATGATATTGTTAACAGTTTATTTGTAAATAAACTGCAAACTTTATTATATGAAACAAAAATCATTTAGCCACAAATATTTTGTGCTTGCTAGTTCCCATCGGAATAGATTCATTACAAAAATTTTTATTTTTTTATTTATGTTAAACTGCATTAACTAGAGATGCATTAACTAGGTTGCTTAGTATGTTGGTTCGTTGTTTCGTTTTAGACGGTAGGTTCGTTAGTTACTTAGTAGATATCACCTAATTTCTATCCACATTTCAAGACAGCCTAAATAATATCAAATTCATATTTTAAATCTTTTGAACTGACGTGAGACAAATATTTGCTGATTGGTATTTTTGTTGAAAAAAATTTAGCTCACTGGGAACAGGTTGAAATTAATCGTCCACAAAAAGCGTAATATTAATTTGCGTATACCAGGAAATTAAATTAGTGACTTTTAAAAACTTTTAAGCTAAAACTAAGCTGAATGGATTATATTTTGATTTTGTATACGTATTCCAGATTATCTTAGAGAATTTTAGCTAAAAAAATCCAGGGGATATTTAATCAGTAGAAATCTTACCGAATTTTCTGAATAAACCAGCCGTGTATCAACGCTATTTATTTATAAAAAATGTCACATGAACTTAATTTTAATAATCAAGTATGCGGCCTCACAAATTCTATGCTTTCAGAATTTTGCATTCCTGTATTTTTAAACCGTTAAACACAATCAACTGGCTATAAAGGATTTAGAGGCAACTGTTTGTTCTAGTTTGTTCTATGTAAGTCATAATATAACTGGATCAAAAACTAATTTAATGTCAGGACTTTGGGTAGTTTTTGTCCTATTCGAAACAGGGACTTGTAAATTTTCGAAAATCAGTCAATGTGCTTAAAAGGGATAAATGCTCACTTTTGTACTGAAACTAAAATATTGAGACTTTTTTATCACGTCATTTCCAATTGAACATTTAAATTTGAACATAGGGTACTTTATAATATCATTTTTTTTATAAATTCTAATAAGTACGACCTTATAGGAATTTAGTAATTTGCAGAGCGATTTTGTTTTTTAAATATATGCGACGTAGAAGAAATAAATGAAAACTGTCAGGAGAAAGAGCGTTTTATTTCTAAAAGGACAGTGAGGTTACTAAAATTATCCAATCATGCCCAGAGTCTGCAACTCTGTGCAACAGACATGTCTACGCAGAGCGCTGAGTACGTGAAATCTATGGATTCAAATATTCGCCAGAGAAGTTTGTGTGTTTAAAGGGAGAAAGATAAGAAATCTGAAAATAGTCGCTTTCTCACATAGGAATCTAAATTGTGAAACTAGTTACACCATCTTTAAATACGCAGCCAAATTTAAAATAAAAAGAATCATACCTTGCGCCAAGTGTGCTGGCCTAGTGCGAGGGGGACTAACTTGTCTATAGCTGTTATTGAATTTTTTAATCTGAAGAACTACCCGACGAACCAAAAGAAAAGGAAATGTATTTTAACTTTTTTACAATTGCCCCGTCTTAAATATGATATTAAACATCAGATGAAATATATTTTAATAACGCATTTATTTTTCTTGGAAAATTTTTTATTTTATTTTTTTTCTAATTCATCTAAAAAAATTTTTGTTTTTAAAGTATGAAATATTGTTGATAAAACTGTAATTTTAAAATAAAGGGTTACATTTTTCCGCTTAATTTGAATCAAAATTGCTATTGAAAGAAAAAACGAAAGTATAAAATAGTTTATCGATAAAAAAATTTAATTCAACAACTTTCCTTCCTGCTTAGGATTGGCTGTTTTAAGCCAATTCTAAGCAATTTGCAACAAACAATTTATATACTTATAATTTAAACAATTCATGTAAATATTGTACAAAATTAATCTAGTACCTAATTTTTTTTTTCATCAAGTGAACATCTGAACTTGAAAAACGATGAAAAATGCCACGGAACATAGCATATTTCGTATGTGTCGTTCATTAAATTTCTGGCACCTCTTTTAAATGCAGTTATTTATTATAATACAAAGTAAAATAAATGAAAATGAAAAACAAGATCTTAAAGTCATTTTGAAATTATTCAATAGGCCCATTTAAGAAGACTTGTCTTTTTAATTTATATAAATCGTGACTGATAGGACTTTTTTTTTTTTTTTTTAAGCGGATGCACTTATCGTCAAATATTTGCCTATACAACGCCGCAGTTTACTGTCCATTTTATTATGGGGGCACCATATAGGCGGACAGCATTACCCACTATGAAGGAACGACACAAACGGAATCATTTTTCGTGGCGCGAGGCCGGGATTCGATCCGAGCACCCTCAGCTGATAGGACAATTTACGTAAATCTTTGAACGATGAGAAAAAGGAGTTTTAAAATGGTTCTGTTTTCAATTCAGGAAATATTTGAAAACTCTGTTGTGAATGAAGCATTTCAAATAGATTTTTCTAAGTTATATATAGATAAGGTAGGATTTTTACGAATTCAAATTTTCAGTTCTTATTCTGTCTCTCGGGTCCAATAGTGTAGTTACTAGGAGGAAAGGGAAGAGGGCACTCCAATTCAATCCTTTAGTGTATTATCTCAATGGCATAAAAAAAAATCCCCGACCCATCCAAACACATACGTGAAAGATTTTTTTTCTGGCTGTGTCGCGTTGTATTTCATTAACGTCTCTAACAAAATTTGTAATTTTAGGACAGTTTTTGACAAAATTTTATTTTTTCAAATTTGTTTGTAATTTATAATAGTAATGAAGTAGATGCGCAGGTAGAAAAAAGATATCTGGGAGGAGCGTAATTGTCTATTTAGACATGTTTACGGATACTTGTTGTTAAAACATGATAAAATTATATTCAGGAGTTGAATTTCATGGAAGTCCTCTCCCCCTCCCCCCTCATTCTTTCAATAAAGGGTATTCAATAAAGGGTAATTCCCAAATTCATGATATATTTCCCATAAATGCACTGCGGCACTAACAACAAAATGTGGCATATAAGAGAATATAGCATTGAAACTTGATCAGAAGAAGATACAACACAACCCAAAGTACTAGCATTTAACCACGTCTGAGTAAAATAGTTTTACTTACCTCAACAAATTTTATAGTTATTTCCATGCAATATAATCCAAGAGTAAAAAAGTTTATTCCTGTGGGAATGATAACCCAGAAAATACGACCACACGTGATGTACAACACAAGACTGCAGAACTCTGGCTGCAGGCATGGTCAAATTCGAGATGGGACCTTTTGAGGCTTACTGGCCTTTGTGTCTTGTCGCCAAAGCGTTAATAGGTTTTCCCGCCGTGGGGATTAGGTAACAAGTGTCCACCCCTTATGCTTTGTCCGTCTGAAGCCGCGACGGGGAAGATCAGTGTGTGGTAAGATGGAAGATCTTACGTCCAGTCAAATACATGAGAGTCCAGTCAAACATGCCGTAGGCAACGTTTTGGAATTGGGGAGAAAAGAATCAACGAGGAAATGATTTTTCTGCACCGGAGGCTTTTCGGTGGTTTTTCCTGGAAATGCGAGCGATGTTTTTTACTCATTCCCCTTTTAATACATGTGTCCAAAAATTTCATTTTCGATTAATCCTGTACCTTGAAACAGAAAGGGCCAATGTCCAAAACTTCGAAATTTGAGTGAAATCAGGGTAGGATATACTTTAATTGCAAAGGGCCAATGTCCTAAGATTTGTAAAAATCCTTAAACTGACATTGATATTCTGACATTGATGAACTGGCATTTGATTAAAATGGACTTTGGCCCTTTTTTGTGCAAAGGTACAGAATTTGCGATTCAAGTTTTGAGCCCAGTTAAAAGTACAATAAACAAGCATGAATGACTGGTTTATAAACAATCTAGAAATACCGATTAGATACCCACAATGGCCCGGCGGAACTTTTTCTCGATTTTATGAGGCAATATTGCAAGCGCAGTGTATTTTGCTCTAGGACGTATCATTTACAATTTCGAATATTTTAATAAACGAAAACAAAGCAGTGTTATCATGTTTTAAAATACATAACTAAGATTGAAATGAATATAAAATAGGAAACGCAATGGAAGAAATATTAATTCCTTTAGAGTAAAATTCTTATCAAATGACAAAATTGAGCTAACTGTAGTTTGTGAAAATTCCATATAATGGAGAACAGTGGGGATTCAACAATATATTTATTATATATTTATTATATATATATATATATATATATATATATATATATATATATATATATATATATATATATTAATTCTTTTATTTTAAGGCCATTTAGGATTGCAATTCCAAGAAAAAAAGAATCTGTTTTATAATTTTAGGAAGAATAGCACTGTATTGCTTTTAATAATAGTGAAGGTAAAACCGCTCTGAATAAAGTAATCGCGGAAATTTTACTTAAACACTTCAGGCAAGGCTTTTGATTTTGGAGTGGGAAAAACAGACTGATCAGTACGTCCCCATCGTTTCCTCTGCCTCTCAGTATGCTGATCCATTTCAAAATAAGTACAGAGGAATCTCGATCGATCGTTCTCCGAATCATCGTTTTCCCGCATGGGTCGTTTATTTCACCCACGATCATATTTCTTTGTTATGTTCCCGCATTTATCGTTCAGTCGGTCCCTTGAAAAACAATAGATCGAGATTCCACTGTATATTGCATGACTATAATAATCCAATACATAAATATTAATTATTTACTTATCTCAACAAAAGGTTTTAATCTAAAGGTAAGGCGTTCCTAAATTATTGCCAATCAGCTACTAGCCCTTATTTGTATTAATAAGTAATTCAAGCCCGAATTTTGATTTTCCTAAAAAAAGTCTTTTCTTCTTCTCAGTATGTTTTTGGTCAGATCATCATGGTTATGGGTTATGATGCAATTACTATTGATGTAACTGTATGTCGTTCATATTAAAACTGATATTGTCACAGGAACCAATTATCCCGAATCTGCCTTGTATAACTACTTGGGTAATTTCTTATGAAACATACTAAATTTTTAGACTTTTGCATTGCTCCCAAAAAACAATTTTCTTTTCAAACTTTTCAGGATTTTTCTTAAATATATTTACCAATTTCTGTGAATTGGCACATTATTTTAAATCTTTTTATATTGCCGTATCAGAAGGGTATAGACAAGCAATAACCTACGGATTCGTTTTCCAATCCACAAGATTGTTAACTAATACATGCTCAAAAGCAAATTACTATGAGTATCCTGCTACCTTGAATTAATATTTTAAATATATACAGTGGGGGTTTCCTGCATTTTTGAAAGCGTATAAAGGAGTTAAATTTAGTCTAAATATATAAAAAAGAGAGATAGACTGAGAGGTAATGGCAAATATTTCGTTAATTCAGTAATGAATCAATAAAAAGTAATAACTGAGATCAAACTACAGATTATCAGATAATTGATAGAAACTTTCAAAGCAGATGATAATTAACGCAGCTGTGTATAACGGAAGAAAAATCAAAAGTTCTAAACGTTAAACTTTAGTTCACTAGTGTGTTGTTGCTGTGTATTATTATGTTGCGCAATGAGATCTGCTGTTCTTCTTCGGCAAGATAGAAGCCTCGGCTTCTTTGAAGGCAGTTTTGTTTTTAATGCCCATTCTGCAGTTTGCTTTTGGCCCGTAACTACAGCTTTCGTTACTTTCTCACTTCTTTTATGAAAGCACAGCACTCAACATATTCTACTTTCGGAAGAAAATAACGGAAGAAAAATCAAAAGTTCTAAACGTTAAACTTTAGTTCGCTAGTGTGTTGTTGCTGTGTATTATTATGTTGCGCAATGAGATCTGCTGTTCTTCGGCAAGATAGAAGCCTCGGCTTCTTTGAAGGCAGTTTTGATTTTAATGCCCATTCTGCAGTTTGCTTTTGACCCGTAACTACAGCTTTCGTTACTTTCTCACTTCTTTTATGAAAGCACAGCACTCAACATATTCTACTTTCTGGAATAAGTCATATACATACAAAAATTATAAAATAAGTTCTTAGAAGCGATACTGAAGAAATATTAGATATTGAAACGTGCAATGATAGAAAGAGAGGCCTGCATATAAATTAAATATTTATCTCGACAGAGAGCAAACACTTAGTCAAGTGAAAACATTTGGAAACCATGGCGAAATATCTGGGAGGTTTACTATTTCCTTTTCCATTCTATTTCTACGTAATTCTGATAATCTCTGGGTGTCATCGGTGCTTTAAGAATTGGGTATAGGCATAAGAGTTATGTTAAAAGGATTATATATGTGTATATATATATATATAATTAATTATTAAAAATAAAAGTTCAGTCGTTTAACTGCAATTGACACTTTTTCTTATTCTCTTCGCAGGTGTTAAAGAACCAATGCTCCCAGTCCTTGTTTACGCTTCGTGTGACACTCATCAGAATCCGTACAAGACTTTCCAACTAGAGCTTCGTTACTAACTTTTGCAACGGGAGGATACTGAAAAGAAACTCTTTTCAATGTCGTCTACCATGACATCATATTACAACACTCCTGGTCCTTACTTGACCGACATGCGCAACGGAAGCAACGACCCATCTCAGCATTACAACCCACCGTCAATCCAAAATGGCGACTCTTGTGATCAGCGGCAGTACATGCAACCGCAGTATGCATCCTCGCCTGTACAGGGCGCAACTTACCCTCGATTCCCACCGTTCGATAGATTCGAAATACGCCCCATCAATGCCCATTCCGACGACTCACAAAGCCCACCGGGACATTACTACACCCAGTGCAGCGAATCGCAGAACAACTTACCACAGCCAGCTCATCAAGCACAACAGCCACAGCAACTTTCGCATCCAAACGCCTACGTACCACAAGACGGCGTGCAACAGAACTGCAGAGGATCCCCGGTGGAGAGTCAAAATATGGTGCCCCAACAATTTCCGAGCTGCAAAATGCAGCAGCAGAATCCTCAAGCAATGATGCAGGACCATAATGGCGGCGTCCACAGGCCGGTGAACCCTGACTGTGCGGGCAATAACATGCACCCTCAGCATTGTCAAAGCCCTGTGCATTCGCCCCAACAAATGTACCCACCAAATCATGTGCCACAGCAACCACCGAATCAGAATGTCAACCAAGTTCAGTCTCCGAGTGGAGGGCCGAGTCCACTGTATCCGTGGATGAGGAGTCAGTTCGGTAAGTTCTTTTTTTTTGGGTATTTTACATTATTTTGGGGTCCATGATATATTAACTCTGTAGACTTTTTCAATCACCATGGCTTTCACGTCTTCCCAACAGTTTTTTGTTCTCCTTATGGATTGCCTTCTGAAAGCAAACCGACCTAGTATGACCTGTCACTATAGGTTTCTACGCCCTTCAATTAATAATTTTCGCAGTTACTATGACGGAAATGCATTTTGAAAGCTCAACAAAGAAATTGAGACTATTTTAAGTTATTGGGGGATTGATTTCAAGAAGCTTTAGTGGTATAGCTTTAGGAAAATCGAGTTCTGCGGATCAGTTAAAAAAAATCACACTAGTCGATAGTTTTGACCTCGTCTACTTATCTAATAGACCTTATCTGTATACTTGTTTTACATCTGACATATGTGCTTAAAAAATGTTCCGAAATTGAAACCCTTCCGCAAATTATTAGATGTAGAGAAGAGACGTTTAGTTTCTTTCACTATTAAGGCCTGTTCACATAGAATACGCCAGCACCAGCGTTAAAGGTTTCGTTGGCGCTGGTTGGTTAAATAGGTCAATGACTGGCGTATGATTGGTTAAAAAAATTTATGCTGACGCTGACGGATTCTATGTGAACAGGCTCTTAGATGAAAAATATTTGAATATAATAACAGAATGCCTTGAACTGCCTATTATTTATTTAGTGGATTTTTCTTGCACTAAAAGAAAAAAATTATAAATAAAATAGATATTGTCCCAATGAAGGTCTACTTTGCTCTGATAAATATAAGAATACAGACTTTTTTCAAAATAAGAACGCAAAACTGGAAAATACGAAGTTTTGTTTTCATTTAAACTGGACTCAATCAAAATCACATTATGTTACCATTTAAAATAACTGAATTGCTCCTTTTCTAATAATAAAACACTATTTTGGTTTACCTGGGCTCAGATATCAGGAGCTCAATGTATCATGCATTTTGTTTTAGCTCGGGTAGTGCTGTATTGTAAACTCACCCAAGGCCGCCCAAAGAGGGAAGCAACTGGGGTACTTTGCCCCAGGCCCCTAACTGCTGGATGGGCCCAAACAATTTTAAAAAATTAATTTATTAGATTTCATCCAAAAGAAAATTTTGAAGCTTGTACCGTACTTCCAAATTCAAAATAATCTCCTGAGAAAAGCCCCCCAAAAATAAAAAATAAGAAAATTATTCGATTAATTAGATTTATCTTACTCCAAAATAGTCTTCTGAAAAATACGCGATTTAGTTTTAATGAAAAATGTAACTGTTTAGTCCTAACTGCTATAAAATTACATTCTCTCTAATAAATTGAAGACAGCTCTAACTGCTAAAACAGATAGCAAAAAAGCTTCGTGGATGGAAGATGTCATATTTATTGGAGAATATAACAAACGAGCGGTGCAATGAAATATAATAATTATGTTAATCATTCATGTAATAAAATTTTAAGTATTAGTAACTTAATTTGAACTAGTTGGTACCCCTGAAAACATGACGGCTAAATAGTAAATAAATGTACTATTACACAAAATACACTCAATACATTATTGCCAAATCTTGTAAATCATAATAATGCGCAGAAGCAAATTAATTTGTTTAAGCGGATTCGTGTTTAATGAGTGTCTAAAGCCAGATTTAAAACTGTCACTGGGCATGCGCAGAAAGCGATTTTTTTATAACAGTAAATTTTCGATAATTAAACAGCGCGATATAAACAATTTGCATCAGGTTTAATCTTATTTTTCACAAACATAATTATCATAAAAATAAAACTGGCAGAGAGAGATCTAGAGAGACTCCTCGGAATAAACGTGTTTATCATTCAAACATGCAACTGAGCATGCGCAGAAATCAATTTTCATCTGTAAATTATCGCTAATTAATAGAAATCGTGGTTACAAAAACCAAATTTGCCAAATCTACAGATTACAGTCTTTCGTTTAAGACCAGAATGGAGTAAATTGATTCATTAGTTTTCTCTCACGGACTGCCCATAAAGTCGGCTTAGCAACTTAAATATATAGATGTGTGTTTTCATCTCTTGCCATTTTTTATTTTTCTTGGGGCCCCCAACGAAAGTTTGCCCCAAGCCCCGTAAAGTCTCTGGGCAGCCCTGAACTCACCATGTTGGAAATGAGAGAGTTTATTCTGTCTTGGAGTTTCTTGCTGGGCAGGGAATTTTCAAATCTATAGCATTATATTCTTTCCAGTTACAATGTTTACTCCGTAGAAGATCTTTTACTCTGAGAGAGAATTTTAAATGATCTAGAAATTAGAAATTTATTAAATGATATAGAAACATTAATCCCATTGCAACTGATAGTCTCACAATTTATAATTTGAATCTTAAAAAAAGTTCGTTTCCAAAGTCAAGGCTTTGTTTTTAAAGCGATTTTGGAAACGGAAATATATTTCCATCGTTATTAGCTACGATTATTTTTATCTTGTAAAATTTTACTCACATATAGCTTAAATACTTTTTATATAGATATATTCCGAAATGAATGTAAAAGTCTAAATAAGTAGCGTTACTTCTTTATATTTTATTTTGCTGTTGATAGAAATCGACGCCCGGTGTCGTAGTGGTTAAAGGCGTCAAGCTGCCACACCATAGGTCCAGGGTTCGATTCTGCGATTCGACAAAGTCGACTCAGCCTTTCATCCCTTGAGTGGGTCGATGAAATGAGGACGAAACATGCTTGGGAAATAAACTGTGGGGGTTCCACATCAGGTTGACCATCTGACTGAGACACATGCTGTATGGCATCCCTAGCGCACGGTCAAGAAAGCGGAGATGGGCACCATCGGTCTTGGTCCACAGCGGGCTGTTGAGCCATGAGTTTAGTTTAGTTTAGTTGATAGAAATCACAGTCAGTAAGCTGCAATCTTTTGAGAAATTCCATTACACTTTTTGAGAGAACTTTCCATTATTTTTAATTTTTGTCAAACATTTATAACTTATTTTTTTATTGCCACCTTTTAGTTTGCATGAAAAAAAGATCGAGATTTTAAAATCGAAATTTTTTTTCTCTGGGTATAAATCATGGACACTGGCAGCTGCTTCCTTTTCGATAAAGTAATGTCTTGAATTTCCCTTTCAATGCGTATGTTGACTATAAAAATTTCTTTCCACTAAAAGTCTCTAAAGAGAAGGGAATAGTATGCTGTTTTCCTATTTGTACCATTTGGTATTCGATTTTGTATTTCTTAATCGTCAACGAACAAATTCAAGGATGTAACAAAGTATAATGTATGATTTTTTGTCCTATAAGAGACTCCGCAATGTTTCCTTCAGCTTATATTGCATGAGTATAAAACTCTATTAATATAATATTCTCTTTTGACTGTGGATTAAAAATTAAGACTAAAATCTCAAATGAGGTATGAACCAGTGATTGTTTCTTGTCTATGCATTAAGTTAAGTATCTAAATACATTTAAGTTCAAAGATATTTTTTTTATGGGCACATAACATTACCAGAGGGGTGTGTATGAAAAAGTATTAATAATTTATTTCAAGCGTTTATTTTGGAGTTGTACATTTCGACTTACGCTAAATCTCATCTAAGGGTCTGTTCACATAGAATCCGTCAGCTTTAGCGTTAAAGATTCCGTTGGCTCTGATTGGATAAATGGGTCAATTATTAATATATGATTGGTCAAAATTTTTTACACCAACGCTGACGGATTCTATATGAACAGGCCCATTATGCTCATTACGCTGAATCATTCTTATGCTCTTATTCTGTTTATTTCTCAGCGTTCTATAGGGTGATTCACACAGAAATGTCTCAGAATATTCTGTAATAACTCTTGCTAGGATGAAGCTATCTGAACAAATAAGTAAATAATTACATGATAAAAAGAAATTTTTATATACCTTGTTTTTAAAATTTCTGTTGAATCATACAAACTTGACAATTCTATGCATTAATAAATACTTTTTTAAAATTTTTTTGATGAATTATCCCATCAACTTGAAAGAAAATGAAGTTAATTGGAAGTTAACTTGCATTTAACTTTTCGTTCCCGTTCTGGCTAATAGATGGCTGCATCAGTCTGCAAAACAAAATTAACTTGAAATAACTGAAAATTAATTTAATTCTGCTTAAAGATGTCTAAAATTATTTTTAAAAATGCATTGTCATCGTGTTCTGAGCTATTCTACAAGTTTCAAATGTCTAGCTAGTCGGGAAGTTAGTTAAAAATCGATTGAAAGATTTGTACTTGACAAACACACAAGAAAGCAAGTTAATAAAAACATGGTAATAAATACGCAACAAAACTTGACGTGTGTGTAGTCGATTGCAGTACATGCGATTCTGGAAGTGTTATTTGTTTTCTGCCAACACATTTCGACGCGGTGCTCCGTGTTCCTGAACGTATTGGCAAGGATATCGGGAAGGAATAGAAACATTTTCACGTTGTATTTTTTCCTCCAAATCTTCCGCAGTGCGAAGCTTGTTCCGATAGTCTTGTTCTTGGTGCTTATGCCACTTGACCGAGAGAAACATCAGATCAAGCCCTGAAGGCTATGGGCGATGAAGGTGCGGCTCCTGTTTTGAATTAGCACCACAAGGGTCGGAATCGGACTTGGCCAAATGACCGGTCCCGTAATTTTGAACCGAGTCAAGTGACGAGACCGGAACACTTGACCCCGCACCTCCAGAGGTAAATTTGAGAACTCGGAGGACATTGCAGCTACGCCCTATTTTACGTGCCCCGGCCACCATTAGTGAACATGACGGTGGATTTGCAGTGACGAGCATAGGACCAGGGACGTTCAGATCACTGGCCCGCGGCTCTTGCCAACTGTTCCACCGCGCCCTCCGATGGTTCTTTTCCCAAAGGAAGAAGTCTAGTGATGTCTAATCCATTCGCAGTGGGGGCAAAAGCTCCCCCCCCCTTTGGAAATTGCCTTGCTGTCGAAGAGGGACTCAATATCTACCATGCTCCTTGCCCATCCGTGGTACGTTCCTCCATCTTGCCGGAAGAAACCTTCCGCTAACTCACAATCATCCATTTGATCCACGAACCATTCAAAAATGTCCAGGTACACAAAGGTGATCACGGTGATGTAAATCACGGTGGTGCAATATTAAACGTCCCTGACGTTAGTCATAAGCTTGGTGAAACTGAAGACCAGAAGCAATACCTGCAGCACTACTCAGCCGAAGGTTTATTTCCCCAATTCGGTTCATGATTAGTATGGGCCTGGGTGCCGGACGGACAGTGCAAATCTGCCGTTCAATTGGGGCAACCCGGGGCCCTTCATGGTGGTGAAAAAAAAAATCTGGAGCCTAAGGTGAGCAACCGAGACGTTGAACACCACACACCAACTTTTAGACCATGGAGAGATATTTGGTGAGTGGCAAATGGATTTTCAGAGGTCCATAAACGGGTGTCTTGCGAGTTAACATGCATAACCCAACAAAAGAAACCACGCCTCATGCGAGAACCATTTGATGTGATGTGCTATATACTGAGGACCCTATTTTACGTCCTTTTGTTCAGATTGCTTCGTACTACAGTCGAACCCCGTTATAACGAACTTCAAAGGACCAAATTTTTTGTTTGCTATATCCGAACCGTTAAGTAAAATGCCAGAGTTCACAAACTGTATAACTCATTAGTTGCAACGTGTATTCAATAATGATGTATTAAAAAATGATAAAATCTATTAAATTTGATAATTAATGAATTAAATCGACTAAAATCAATTACATTAAGCTGACACAATACTAATTAAATTTCATATAATAGGAAACCGGCGGGACCCAAATTTTCGTTCGTTATATCCGTGAGTTCGTTATATACCGGGTTCGCTATAACGGGGTTCGACTGTAATGAGAGTTATAACATAATATTTGGGGCCGCTGTCAAATGAATCACCCTGTTTATTGCCTTAAATTAACTGCAAATGGGATATTTAAGGACTTTCTTCCCTAACTACAAATGTATTTTGCTATAAATTAACTTCTTTTTCCCGATGTTAAAAATAAAAAATAGTATATAAATTTAATAAATATTACAATAATTAATAATAATAAACAAGTCATTGAGAAAATCTACTAGAATTTTGCAATATTAATATTTTAAAATCCATTCTATCTATATAAATAATTTTATGTCAGTTCCCTTTTTTTTTTTCTTAAATCAGTTGAAAGTAAATTTCTTTAAGCTAGATCAGTTTTGAAAGACATTTTCCTCTTCATCCGTTTTGTGGGGCCAATATTGTTAACAGAACTAAAATGCGTCATAGGTTTAGAGGGATGCAGACTAACGCAACGAGAAATGTTCAGTGCAGGTTTTGGGGAAAAGGCTAGAGATGAAAACGAGTATCGTCACCATCCCCGTTGAGCTTACGAGAAATGCAAGTTGTCAACATCTCCAGACCGGAAGTTCTAGGATTTGTTTACTTCTGAAAGAAGAGGTCTCAGTGTCGCTATTTCGTTGAATGAAAATCTGAGATTTTTTTTGTGTCTCATTTTTCGATTCTCCGATTTTCCGCAATCAATGGATACATTCTATATAGTCTTGGTCGATAGCTGAAAATTATTGGATGATTGCTTATAGCTATCCAATTTGTCTGAAACCTTATCGATTAGCGTACAGATTTATGATAGGACATATGATGAAGCTACAATGAAGCCTTCCTCAGAAGATATGAGCAGTAAACCTTCATTACTTTAATAACATATTAGACGAATTATAAGAGCAAAATTTTGTCGGACCTATAAAGAGTTAAAGAGAGTTGGATTTTTCAAATGAAACTTATATTTATAACTTTACAACAGTACCTCTTAACAATTACAAGGAATTACCGACTATAAGAAATGGTATCCTCTTTATTTAATCCTGAAATTCCCCTTTATTTTAACCTGAATAATAATATCTCTATGCAATGCATTTAAAACTGATTGGTTGCGGGTATTTCTTTCAATATGATTTGTCGATGTTTGGCCTCTAAGTTGATGTCAAAACCCAGAATTCCCGTCTTTTGACCCAGTAAAGCGTCGTTTGCAGATAAATCACATATGTATTGGCTACAACACCACTGAATGCTATGTTGGATGCTCAGGAGTTATTTGCAGAAATTGCAGAGCTCAGACTTCAATGATGACTCATTTGTGGCACAGCATTTGTGGGTGCCAGGAGCATGCAGCTAGGTGCCAACACAGCATTTATGGTGGCACCTAGCCAATAGTCTTTGATACATTGTGATATTACAGGGTAGTAATGGAAAGAATTTTAAGAAAGAATGGAAACAGTTTACGTCGAGGAAAATTAGAGAAACAATATGCAGACGGAAGAATAGTTAATAAGGGTTTGAATGGAAAAGTAGTCATTCTACGTTGATGGTAGCATACAGATGGATTATATAAGATAAAAGCATTTCATTCCATTCATTTACTAAAACTGCTTCTTTTCGCCAGCATGAAGAATTAAGACGATATCGGGATGTAAACTATTGCTCCTGAGACCGATTTCACAACGGTATTTATATTAAGGTATGCCGACTCTAGACCTCATACTTGAAGAGGTATATTCCATTGGATCCTGCTGAAAGTAAAGGTTAATGTGGACTGAGGACCGAAATTCGAAGATTATAGTCTGTAGTACTTGACAATCGAAGCTGAATACGTGTCTTAAAACGTCTTCCTGAAACTGCATAGTTTATAGACTATCAAAAATCATAATTATTATTTTTCAAAGACTGTTGATAGCTATTGAGACACATTTGTATGAAAATCAGAGTTGAATTGGTTAAATTAAGAAGTACTTGAGGCAGAGAAAGGAATTAAACTTCGTTTTCCGGTCAAACATTTATTTGAATGAGAAAACCAACACCATCTATCTAAAACCAAACATTTACTTTGTATTAATCTTATCAACTCTCTACCGTTCAGCTCTTTGAAATGTGAAGGTTTGCAGAGCTCCAAATATAAGACAGACTGTCAGAATTCAGAACTTCGTGCTGATGAGTTCCAAGTCACGTTTTCTTGCATTCTATTTCAGGTTTTTTTATTTTCCCGAAAGTGAATAATGTTTGAGTTCCGGCACATTCTTGGCTTCTGCATGGAAACGTTAGAAATTAAAAAATGATGATTGTGTTGCCAACTATTTGACTGAGTAGGTAATGCTTGATTTGCGACATATTTTTTAAGAGCAGACGAATAAATTTAGATTCTTCTTCAAAGGTAGGAGAATTTAACAGTACACCTAAGTTTATATACTCCAGGGAGAAAAAAAAAATATGTCTGTTTCTAGTCTGGTAGGATAATGTATGCCCAATATTTATTTCCTAGAAGAGCCTAAGCAAAAACACACTTACGGGCACACTTTTCCGAAGCCACGATGTGTTCCAAACGCGAGCAAAGATTGGGAGGGGATTTTTAGCCCGAGTAGTGGGAAATGACGAACCTTTCCATAGAATTTTTTATCAAAAGGTTAAATATTGCGCATTTCGCGATATCATGTCTGGATAGCTCATTCTGTTGCTGATATTATGTGATATTGTACTGAAAAAACTCCGTGATTTCTTGTTAGAGAAAGCTTAACTTTTTTTAAAAATTGAAATTGAAATTATTTATTTATTTTATTTTTTAAATTTCCTTCATTAGCCTAGCGAGTTGTGTTAGTTGCTTTCATTTGTGTATGTGACTGAATGTAATATCCGCGTTCAGTTTTCATACACAAATCAGCCCTACAAAAGATTTGCATTTGACTTATTTGACAGACCTTGCTATACTTAACATTTTTTATTCTCCTAAGTAGAAGTAGATCTTCCAGTATACATATTGCTATTTCCTGACCATCGCAGCTACAATCCATTTAAAAGAGAAAGCCGTAGTACCACTAAAAGTTTCAGTTGGATTTATTTTGTATTTAGCAATTGAACACTGCATTCCACTTAAGGCTTAAGGGGGATGCAGTTAAATTTAAGGCTTAGACAAATTGAACATAAGGCTCTAATAAAACAGTTAACAATGGAGGATAACAGAATTGAAGAATTCGAGGGAGAGAGGATACTTTCACTGTGTTTTTAACCCCGTTAAAACGTATTATATTTACTGAAAGCATGTCCGATACAAGTCGAACAATTTTTCCTAGAATATTCTTAGTAAATATTCGTATTTATAAATTTTATTTAAATACTTTTTCTACGAGGTAGGCATTTATCCTGACGACATTTTACTTATATAACCCGCATTTTTCTACTGGTAAATCTAATTATGGGAGAACATTATTTTATATGTACACCGGACTGGGGTGTAATGTTGTCATCCCCCAGGGACATTAGCCACACACACACATTATTTGAAATTTTTCATTTTTTATTTGAACATACTTCTTTATTGTATTTTTTATTTGAAAAATTATATTAAAAACAATCATGATAGAATTAAAATGTAATAATTTCATTAAAATGTTAAGATTAACTTTATTTCGAAAAAAAATATTAACCTTTAGCTTACGGGCCCCATTTTCCGATTCCACCTTTAGAACCGGAAATTTCATACCCCCTTTGTAAGAGCGGTCATTAAGGGGGTTATATATATATATATATATATATATATATATATATATATATATATATATATATATATATATATATAAAACATCCTTTAAAAACTGGTTCTTACAATCGATAGTTTTTATATCCGATAGATAACTTACAACTGCTGGAAATACCAAATTCATTGTCACATAATTTCTATTTACACCTGAAACATGACGTTCAAAAAATGGTTAAACGGTTCAAGTTCAATCTAGGAAAAACACACTGCTCATTTTCATATAAGTATGTATTTTTGAACTTTTTCAAATACACAGTTCTAAAAAACGTTAAAAAGAAAAGTGAATAAAATTATGTAGCTATTATCAATACATAATGCAATATTTTGTTTTTACATGTTTATTCATTTTCTGAAAAATAGTCAGTAATATTTGTTTATTTTTTATTTTATTTATTTATTTATTTTTTTAAAAATAAAAATAATTTTCGGTTATCGCGACAAGTTCTTTGACAGTTTTTTTTATCGCATCCTTTACAAAAGCGTCATTGCAAGCTAAAAATTTATTTAAAGTATTTATTGCTGAAAACATTTCTTTTAAACTCGGACAAGGGAACGCTTTTAAAAAATCTTCTGAACTGGCACTGTCGTCAATATCATCATCTCTACTAGAAATCTCTGCATTTACGCCTGCAACAATATCTTCATCCGTTACATTCCCATGAGTTGCAAGAGCCGAATCTATGTTTTAATATTCCTGAAGTAAATCTTGTTCAATTGGCAAATATCGAACCCAGTCTTGAAGCGTTTCATCTCTAGCGTCTCGAGTTTAAAAAAATGGGAGGACTTTAACCCTAAGAAAACCAGCAGGCAGGAAACAAAATTCGATTATTTTTTTTTTTTGGATTGAAGATTGAAGATTTCATGGTCTTCATAACCTTCTCTTGAAGTAGTCCAAACGGTTTTAAGCCAATTGTCAGAAACTCTTGGTGGCCTGGCGGCTAGGGCGCTGGCATTCGGTTCAGATCCTGTGGGTTCGAGTCCCACCGTTGGCATGGCTGTTTGTAGCCATTCGGAATCTGCTTTAAACTGTAGGTCCCGGTCTAACTAGCCCTCGTGTAGCAAAAAGTTTACCGTATAGCTCCAAATCAAACCTGGTGGCACGGCCTTCGATTCTCCCGAACACAATGGAATTCCTCTTCCGAAATCTCTGGAGCCGGAGTTAAACAAACGGAATGTTTTTAAAGCGCTTCGCAAATTCATTTGCTTTCGCTTGTAAAATCGGTCCGATTAGGGAAATGTTGGCACTCCTTTGAATCTTAAACCAATGCAAAAGGGCTTCTTCTATGTCAGCATGTGGACTTTTTGGAAGTTTCTTAATTTTAGTCCGTTTTTTTTTTGATGAAAAATTGATAAAATGGTTGAAAAACATCGTGCTGCTACTTCCCAGTTAACATGTTCTTATAAGCGATTTATTTTCCCAGAAACAAATTAATTTTAAGTCACTAAAAGCGATATGTTCTTATTAACGATGTTATTATAACCGGATTTTATATCCATTATTACACATGAGAATTGGCCGGGAACTAATAATTCCGTTCTTTTAAGCGATATGTTTTTATAACCGGTGTTCTTAATATATATATATATATATATATATATATATATATATATATATTCATTCTTGGGATACATACCGTCTCACACTGTAAGAAAAAGGTTAAATCATTTCTTATCTTGGTTAGGTAGGTATATAATATAGTTTATGTACTTTTAAAAGTGCATTCATAAAATGTTAAGTATGTATGTAAAATTTATTCAGGAAATGCAATTTATACTTTTATAAAAAAAATTTTCAGTTTTAGTTTTAAACGAATAACTGAATTTGAATGATAAAAAAATGAGCTCATCAAACTTTTATGCCGGGCAATCAGCTTTATTTTGTATGAATGTCTTGGTTGTAAGTATGTGATAGAAGCAAAATATATTTTTAAATTTCTTTTGTGGGTTTTTAATGATGTTAAAATAAATTTAATTTTGCTTTACTGTTTTTTTTCTTTAAAAACATTTAGTCTACTAAAATTTTAGTTAAATAATGTATGCATAATCTTCAGTATTTTAATGCATAATTTTATGTATAATTCTTTATGCATTATCTTACAAGGTGTTCCGAAATAAATTGGGACAGTCCTTTTCAAATTTAACAATCGGAGCATTTCTCTCTTTCTTACTTTTTATTTTTTTCGCGTATTTAAGATACAGCACAGTCAGTTAATACTTTGCCATTCGAATAGTTTTCTGCTGTGAATCAATGAAATGAGAAACTTCCTTCATGTGTAAGGGGAAAATTTTTTTCTTCCTATTCAACTTCTAATTGAACCGGTTAAGGTTTTTAGCCGCTACACTGAGCACAATCTTGGGCAGATTCCAAATATTTCGGGAATTCGGCCAACACCGGTTCCGATACTATACTAGCATGTGCTGCCCTCTAGTATGTAACCTCAGAACGAAATTCTACTTCTGTAATTTTGTTTTCTTTTGTGCTTAAGTCGGTAATCATATACAAGAACTACGTAAGCTTGTTGATTGCCATACTTTTAATATTTTCCTAAATGTGAATTTTTTTAAAAATGTATTTCGCTTGAACACATGTCTAAAGTTTGTTGTAAATTAGCATGATGTATGAGAAAAAAATTAAACTTATAAATATGAAAGAATAAAGGAAAAAAAAATTAAATAATAATTAAGAAAATATATAATTAATTTCTAAGAAAATATTTAAAAAGTGATTAAGTGGAAACATGTTACGTTGAAATTATTCATTACGGAGTGGTTTTCGAGAAGCAATTAAATTTAATTAAAATAAAAGTTTAAGTGATATTTTAAAATATTAAGAATTTGTAAATATATTTAAATTTTATGTCCAATTATATCTAAAAAAAATTCCCCAGAAGAACTTAACTGAAGAACTCAACCTCGGAAAATATGTGTATCTTTTTAAATATATATAATAATTTATATAAAAGTACCGTTTTTCTGCCGAGATATGTTTAAAAATCCTTACTGTGTTGTTTATAGCAATTCATAAATATAAAAGAAAAGGCAGTACCAATAACTATACACTCGTCTTTTATATCTGACTGAGGCGAATGCTTCCAAATTATTTCCTCATCCTAATCAGGTGGAATGGTTTTTGTAAGATGACTTTAAAAACCAAAGGAGATGACTTTATTGTGATAATATATATAGATGCAAAATATCCTGAAAAATATAACAAAAACTTAACATCTATATGCAGTTAGGGTAACTGATAGTAAGTCCGGTACCGTACCCAGAAAAAAAATTGGTGGGGAATCCACGTTGTTTAACAAAAATATAAGGGGGATTTTCCCTTATTAGCGCCTCTAGGACAGCGAAACGTGTTTTTATCAGAGGTGGAGGTAATTTATAAATATGTCGTTGAATCGTGTCTGTTTTTTTTAATTTTTGACGTGCATGAAAAATTAAACAAACCACGCTCTAATTGTGTATCAATTTAAAAGAACACCGTAATGTGTCATTAAAAAAATTGCATGTTTGACACTTTTTTCCAGTATTCAATTATTCATATCTAATCCGTCCCCTGTTGAAAATGTTTCTCACTTTTCATACAAGCATACATTCATGCATACGTAAAAAAAAGAAAATACAAAAGTTTAAGAATAAGACAGCCTTGGATATTTCTTTTATCTGCTTTTATCGGCCTTGGACGACTATAAGTTCCTTCTCCTATTGTTCCTCCATCTCTACATTGTGGTCTGAAATGCAGTTATAAGTCCTTCATCTTACGCTTCTACAGTTCTCAAATCTCGTTTTTTAAGTACAGTAAAATCTCGTTTATCCGGCCCTTGTTTAACAGGATCTCCGGGTAATTCGGATCAGATTTGCAGACATTATTTTTATTTAATGTTCACATTAGATAATAATTTTTAACTACGATAGCAAACACTTAACTACAAGTATGCCAAATATTCGCTTTTTAGTTTGATTCAATATACAGTTCCTACATAGATTGTACAATAAATTATGGTAATGCTTTTTGTTGAGTTTAAGACAGCTTTACTAGACTTCCCAATTCTTTGTTAAGAAATGATGTGAAAAGTTATTTTTATATTTTTTAATGTCTTGTAAACAATACTATGTAATTTTGTTACAAAACATAATTTTTTATCGTAATAAACGGTAAGTCTGCTTAATTAAGGATTTTGTTTTGCTTATTACCCATATTACCCGGATTATTGATTACCTATGGTCGCAGTTAGTCCGGATAAACCAGGTTTTACTGTAATGTACTTACAGAACCTTTAATGGTGTAAAAGAGAATATTTTTTTTAAATGTGTTTGCTACTTTGAAATCGGTTACTTTTTAATAGCAGTAGCCTAAGATTCAATTTTAGTCAGTGCTAAGTTTAACTACAACCTTATAAATGTCCATTCCAGGGGTCGCCAAACTGCGGCTCTTAGCTAGAATTTTGGAAACTTGTGCCAGGATGATAATATAGCGATTAATAAAATTGGCGGCAAGTCGAATGACCTTTTGATACAACTTCAATATGTGAATGCTTATTGTATTCAGCATTTAGGCTGATAAAAAAATTTACAACGTTGAATGTAGACAAATCTACAAATAACTGAATCGCTACTATCTCCTACAACTCAAATATGCTATACTTGAATAATTCACCAAAAACAGTTAAAAGAAACATAATTATTAAATGTATTAAAACTATTAAAGAATTTAGATAAATGAATTATTTCAACAACTGGAAAATGATATATTTAATAAAAACATTAGAACAAACAATGCTTTAAAATTTCTTTCATATGAGATATAACTTTTTTTCTGGTTTAACGTAGGATTACGTTCCTCCATAACAGTCCCCCGGAAAGGAAAATTTCAGACGTTAAAACCGTATGTCTGTACCTCGTGAGTTACAATTTTGGCAGCGTGCCAAAATCAGTCTGTATCGCTTGAGCAAGCAGTAAACAGTTAAACAGAAAAGTACCAAAATGCGTCAAAATTTTAACATACATATATGTATATATATACATACGTACATATATACATAGATACATATATACATAACACATACATACATAAATACATACAAAAGAGGTAAGCAACGATAAGTGATCCTACGATAATAACCCGCGGTAGTTCCGCAGACTAGCTGAAATTTTGTTTTTGTTTTTTTAAGTGAGTATACATTCCCTAATAGCTCTTAACACTATTTACCTTGGCAACCACTGGTCTATTCATTCATAATAAATGTCATTTAATTTTTTCCCACGTTTTCAAACTGCCTTATAATAATTTTTGATGAGAGTTAAGTGACACGAAAGGCCATTTTATGTTGACAGAGCACGGTTCATCATAATACAGGGGTTTCATTTTTCCCGCTGAAAATTTCAGCTAATTTTCATCAATGGATTGAACCTCGGCTCTTTAAAGACGATTTTGAGAGTTTTGAACTGACATCTAATCGATTCCCCAAAGCAAATCTTGGAGAGCAAAATAAGAATTTACATATTAGCGACGAATATTGGCCCTTTGAGCATTTTTTTTCATCTGTTACTTTAATACAGGCGAAGTAATCGGCTTGTTATTTTAAAATAATTTAAAAATAATCCTTTTAAATTCATTATTTTTTTTTCTACTAGTTTCATGCTATTTGTTTGGACACGATTAGCTTCCTTTCACATTCCGAAATGTTATAATCAGCCTAACACAGAGTATTATTCTTGCGTGCATTAAAACAAAGGTAAAAAAAGAATGCTAGGTACAGTCAAACACCGTTATAACGAACTTCAAGGGACCAAAGATTTTGTTCGCTTTATCCGGTGGTTCGCTATATCCGAGCCGTTAAGAAAAATGCTAGAGTTCACAAAATGTATAACTCATTAGTTGCAATGTGTATTCAGTAATAATGTATTAAAAATTATAAAATCTATTAAAAATGATCATTAATGAATTTAATCGACTAAAACCGATTACATTAAATTGACACACTACTAATTAAATTACGTACAAAAGGAATACGGCGGGACCAAAATTTTCGTTCGTTATATACCGGGTTCGCTATAACGGGGTTCGACTGTATATATCAACATTTTAAAATAGAATCGATATGTATTAATGATATAGTAAACGCTCGAGGTTTATACCTTTTGCCTCGAATATGGAAAAAATAGGCACGAATTATTTTGAATTAAGGTATCCATAGGGGACCCACTTCCCTCCCACGCAAACTTCACTCAAAATCTCCCTCCCCGGTACGTCTAAGTTAAATGTTTTAGAAAATAAATTGTAAGGGATTTCCAATTAGGTTTCTCTATTGAAAAAATTATGATTAATTTTTCGTACATAGCGTCTTTAAAGCAATCAGTCCTCTATGACTGCATACAATCTAGTCTCTCTGTTGGGTACCATGAACCCCTGTAGCGGATAATATGCTCCCTGTCGGGAAATGCTGATGAACATTTCCTTGAGCAACCTCTGAGCGGGGTTCATAAACGAAAGCTTAATTTCTTACAAATATGAAAACTTGGATATTTTGGGTATTAATTTTTGCTTTATCTTCTTATTTTTTTTTTAATTTCAAGTTTTTTTTCTGTTTTTTTTATTTATTTATATATTTATTTTTTTCTTAAATTATTATTATTATTAAACAAGCTTTATAATCGTTTTCTAGATCCCCATTTCGTCTCTCACACATACCTTACACAAACCTCAACTTAAGCCATCGTCATATAGTTTTATTAAAGTAGTATTTTGGGGATTATATTCGTGACCTCACCCTAGATAATTTTGGAGCTAATAATTTTATATTTCTTTATTAAATTGCGAATGTATTTGAAAGTAGTAGAAAAAAAATTTTTTTTCAAGAGGTTTAGAAATGGGTTATTATGTCTCTCTAAAAAGAGAAACGTTGAACGCATTCCAATTTTCGAATTTCGCTACTATCTGGTGATAGTATCTGGAAAACTTAGAGCCACCCCAACTCCGGAGGAAATAGATTTTCAGAGAGGGGGTTGTAAAGTGGTGTCCTCTAGCGGTTTGAATTCAGTTTTATTATTCTTTTTTTTTTATTGTCTGGCTCTCTGTTATAGAATTCACGATAAAAATGGTCTGCAGTCATTCTATTAATTTGTAAACCTGTGTTATATTTAAATTGAATATAAATTATCTCCTTAAGTTATAGTAATGCCCTTAGCTTGGTTGTAATTTCAGAGCCTATCATATCCTCTCATGCGAGATGAAAATATCGGTCCGTTAGTGATATTGAAACTGTAATGGCTATATAACATAAAATATAACAATAAAAATTAAATAACTTATTAAGCCATGCATTAATATAATTTGCTCAAATTAGTGAACCTCGAGAAGGAAATCATAATAATTGTACAAATACAATCATTTTGTTTTGAGTGTGATAATAATACTTTGGATAATTGTTATTTTTACCCAAATTATGCCAAAAAATACCTTGTAGAAATTGCTCACACACGTGTAAAATACTCGTAAATCGTTCCACTTGAATATTTTCACTTTTCCAACAACTAACTATTGATTCTACAAACATCAATTTTGACTATAGTTTGGAGTGATAGTTTTTACAGAGTGGACGATATTTTATGCGTTTAGATAGTAAGTATGCGGAAAGCATTGGCAGTTAACCATATTTTTCATCTGATATACCCAACTGAATTTTGCAAGAATGTAACTGTATGAGTGTCATTTTTTTCTGATATATTTGCTTTAAAATTTCTTTATAATCTAACAGAAATCTTAATACTGTAAAATTATGATTATAAAACTAGTTTTCTTTTTTCTCTTTTTATTAAGAATAAATCTCTATGCATATATGCTTATACTATATTTTTCTTTAATTCTCCACATTTTTGATGTCGTGAACTCCTCCCAAGATGAACTGTGTTATGCCAATGAATATCAAAGAATTATTTTTTTGAAATGCTTTAAACGTGGTTCATAAGCTAAAAATTGGAGTTTACCATTCTAAAGAAGAATACTATGTTATGCAATACTATAAACTAATTGCAATATACGAAGATCATAGCTGACTTTTTTAAGCCAAGCATAGTTGTCATTTAAACTTTCACTCATAAATAATAACGTTTAAATATTCCAGACGCTGGATAAAATTTATTAATGACTGAGATCTAAAACTAAGTTTAACAGCGGAAGCTATTAATAAAAATATCCGTCTTTGTTACTCTATATTAAAAGATTACCTTGGGCGCTGTGGCCCGGTTAGCAAACGCAACGATCCAGTGATCTGAACGCTGACAAATCCACTGCCGTGTACACTAATGGCGGCTGGTGCACGAAAAATCTGTCGTGGCTGCAATGTCCTCCAAGTTATCAAATGTACCTCTGGAGGTGCGGGGTCAAGTGTTCCGGTCTCGTCACTTGACTCGGTTCAAAAGTACGAGACCGATCCTTTAGCCAAGTCGGACTCTGACCCTTGTGGTGCTATGAAAAACCGGAACCGCACCACTTTGCCCAATAGACGTTACGGACTTGAACTAACAATATACTGTCGGTCAAGGGGCATCAGTCACAACAACACAGCAACAAAGAGGTGACACCAAAAAGTGAGACAAATATATAATTATAATCATTTTCTGTAAATTTGAAAGATTTGTTTTTTAAATTAAGATTAACAGCTATTGGCACAATAATATTCGCATTTTCCCCCCTAGCGTATTACTTAGCAAGGGGCAAAATATCTGCTAAATATGCGCAATATTAGATAGTATTTCTGAAAATAAATATTAAATACACGAATGCCATAATTTTCCCTTTTCCCAAGCATTAGTGGGACAACCAGAGTCCATTTTTACGGGATGTCTATCAATTCTCAGGAAGGTAAAAAAAAAATTGCAATTCCTTTTTTAAAATAGGAAAAAAAAAATTTAGCTGCTAGAAGAGCTGTATCCCTTCCTCATCTCCTCCCCATCTTGTGATTAAATCACTGTACAGTATGAAAACGTGATAAATCATCTTTGAAACTTGCAAATGGGGAAACAAAGAGCCTAATTACCGTTGAAATGGGTACAAAATCGTTCACATTTTTCGTATTTTCTTTTATATATATATATATATATATATATATATATATATACACATACACACGGTGAAACTTCTGTAACCGCTGACCTCTCTAAACGGTCATATTTCGTTCAGGACCGATTCACAGACTCCACAGAGAAACCTGGAAGGGACATCTTTTTGGCGGCCACCCCTTAAAACGACCACTTTTTTTAGGAACCTTGACTGGCAGCCATTGAGAAGTCTCACTGTACACACACACACAGATATATATATATATATATATATATATATATATATATATATATATATATATATATATATATATATGTATATACACACACACACACATAAATAAAGAAAAAAAAATTTAAAAATAGTATTTCGTAAATTATTTTAGCAGGATATAAAACAATGAGTGGTTTGGTATTTGGAAAAAAAATATAATGTCCCTAGATTAACCTATCCGTGTTTCAGCTGGTAGTGGAAAAACACCTGTAGTAGAAATTCACTTCCCATTAATAAACATATTTATAACGGAATTTCAAAGTAACGCTAACTCCGAAATCCAGACAATTCATAAGTAGCATTACGATGTCAATCCAAAACCGAGGCTGTAGTGAAGCAACATTTATCTTTATTTAAAAGAAGAAAAAAAAGAGCAAAAATATTAAAAATAAACGTTCGAGATTTTCTCCCCCCTCCCCCCTGCGAAGTTAAGACATTCCCCACTATATCATCAAGCCAATAAATCCGGCCTTTTCAGAATTATCTATTCCCCAGAAAGATTTGTCGCGTCATTGAGATAAACTCCTATCAAAAAGTTGACACAATAATCAGGATCGCCGTTTGTCACTCAGGGCTGCGGAGTAAACAACCTGCGCAGTCCATGTTTGCGCACGTGCTTCCGTATGCAGGTTCTGCCGGCTCGTAAACCACGCCTTTGACATTTTATTGGCTGTTTTAAAAGCCCCCTCGGCCATCTGTCTTCCGTGGATTAAAAGGACTTATCACGGGCTGACAGCTCAAACATTTTGCTCAACCTCCTGACATCCGTGAATCAAATAGGGAAACGTGTATATATTTGGCACTGGATCGTTTGGGGGATGAGGTTGGAGGTGCCAATTTTTATTTTATTTTTTATTTTTTTAACTGATATTTTGACGCTGTGATTTTGGGTTTCAGTAATCTGTTGTGATGATTACGAATCGGTTTTGAGCAATTAATCATAATTTATTTCTGTGCCGCCGAGCGTGTTTGGTTTAGGGCTTTGTCTTTACTATCCTTTGGGTTTGCGTACATAAGCAAATATTTAGCTGTTTTATTATTTGATACAGTCAATGAATTTTTTTTTTTTTTTTTTGCCAGTAGGGGAAAGTTAAATTTGTCATGCTATTAAATATTTAAAAGAGTATAAAATTATTTTTAAAGACTCTAATTGAAAGTTATTTTGATCCTTAAAATTTAATCCTTTTAAAATAAAGACATGGAGGTCTTTATTCTAAAGACTCTAATTAAAATTTTAATGACTAAAAATTGCTAAGCAAAATTTTCGCAGTTTTATAAAAGAAGTAAACAACACCTGAAAATATATATATATATTATCTAAATTTCTATGATGCCCGGTATAAAGGGCTTAAGTCAAAAACAGTGATTTTTAGATACTTGTTAGCATTGATAATATATATATATATATATATATATATATATATATATATATATATATATATGTGTGTGTGTGTGTGTGTGTGTGTGTGATTGGTATAAAAGGCTTAGGTCTATAAATTTTGTATACAATATTACATTTCTTGTTTCATAATCAAATTAGATAAATGTTATGGAACAAATTTGCTTAACTAAATAAAGTTAGAAATTATTGGAATAAACAAAAAATTAAAACTAAAATTCTGAGAAAAAGATCTTTAAAAAAAAATGTTTCTAGTGTTTAGGAAAGGAAGGTTTTAAAACAACATAAAGTAAAATATGTTGTTGTTTCTAATGCCCCCTGGACAGAATCCATTCCACACCAGGGGGTGGTCTGAGGGTTGCGGCTTCTGTTTATAATGGCACCACAAGGGTCTGAGTCCGATTTAACCAGGTGCCTACGCCATTTTGACCAAACACCTCCAAGAACGGCATCTGGGGGTTCATACCCTCTTTCACCGTTTCTGCCCTCATAAAGGGACTTTCCGGTCTACGGATTTAACGTGCCCATATCCGGCCTAGACACGGAAGTATTGAATGGCACGCGTCGGGGTTCGATCCGAGCAGTGTGAGCACCGAAAGCCGACGCGCCACCATTAGGCTACCTCGAGCCGTAAAGTAAAATATATGTCACAATACGAAGCATATGTTACAGTAAAAAAATTCACAGAAATCTTTTTACTGAGTTATTTTGAAATTTATAATTAAATAACAGATAAATGGGAAATTAATTTATTTTTTTCAAAACAGTAGGACCTTTGCTCTGAAAACATTCACCCATCGACACCGTGGTTTTGTTTGTGGTTTTATTATGTGAGAACGTTACAGCTGTACCGACTTTACTCCCTATAAGGAACGGCCATGCCTTAGCCATGAATAGAATCTGAACTGACTAGAAGTTTGCGTGGCTTACCTCTATATGATGTGAACGGATATATATATATATATATATATATATATATATATATATATATATATATATATATATATATATATATATATATAAAGAGCTTGTCTGTTTGTTTGTCCGCTATAGAATCATAGACTGTTTCACCCACCGGGACCAAATTCGGCACAGTTAATGTTTCGGACCCGAGAAACTTAAATCAGGAAAAACAAAATTTGGGGCTCAATTAGTTTTTTTTTAATTAATTTTTTAATGTTTTTTGTGCCCGATAGAGGTGCGTCTACCCCCTGTGGATTCTCCTCAACCAGCTGCGTTAAGAGGGGTGGTTTGAGGATGACGGAGGGGGGGGGGGGTCAGATTGCAAGGCGCGGGAGAAAGAGGGTTGGGAATGACCTTAAAATCAGACGAAGGTCCGCAGGCTCAAAGTTTCTTTCTTTCTTATTGTTTGTATATCATTTCAGTAGAAACGTGCTAAGCGCATTCTGTCTGGCCAGATGAACATGAAGAGCGGGAGTGCAGCCCATTATTTTTTTGATGGAATGCATGAAATATTTTTATATCTATATATCTACCCGGGCAACGCCCGGCAATAATGCTAGTATATATATATATATATATATATAAAAGACAAAGTTGAAATTGAAAAACCAGTAAGAGTTCTACTTGCAGCCAGGAACTAAAAGCATGAAAAGATAAGTATTAATTAGGTTTTAGACAGTATCTCTTCATTAGCGGTGCCGATACTGTCTAAAAACCAATGGATTGTTTCTGATAAGTATGATCTAAACAATAAACATACTTAGACACCGTACAAACCGTATACACACACACACACACACACATATATATATATATTATATATATATATATATATATATATATATATATATATATATATATATATATATGTATATATATGCAAATTATTTGAAGAAATTTTTTTCGTAAAAATGAAAAAAACATTTTTTTTCTTTATTAGTTGCGCTATAGGAGCCTACAAATAGAGAATATTGAGTGGGTGTTCAATTTAAATATTATTTGTGTTAGAATTGTGTCAGGTACTTGATTGTTTTATTCCGCCCTCCCCCTTCACGAAAATATTTTTAAATAAGTTTTTAAGTACCACAATAAACTGCTTGTTGACAGAAATATCGAAATTTTAAATGTAAGGAATGAGATAGGTTAAAAAAATCCAAGTTTTAAAAAAGCTTAATGATAAGTTGAATTTTAATATTATTATTTACCTCCCCCTCCCCATATCGTATGGTGCTTGGTGTCATGTGTCTCCACGGATTGGTCGTGGGTTCGAATCTGGACTAAGGGCCTGTTCACATAGAATCCGTCAGCGTCAACGTTAAAGATTTCCGTTGGCGCTGATTGGTTAAATGGGTCAATGATTGGTATATGATTGGTTAAAACATTTTACGCTGACGCTGACGGATTCTACGTGAACATACCCTAAGGCTCGGAAGTTATTGTGCTGTCAACTTTTAGAGGTCAGTGATGGTTCATCTATAGGGTGCTCTTTCTTAGAAGTAGCCAACAATATATTGTGGATGAATGGGCGAATATCAACTCAAGTGTCTGCCTCGTAGGAAAAAAAAATTACATAAATAACGCTACAAAAAGGTATTAAAACAATTATTATTATATTTTTAAAATGACATTTCAATAATTCTAATTATTTGGTTATCACCCAGAGGAATTCTTCATTGTTTACAAAAAACCAGTGGCGTAGCGGGTGGTTGGGGGGGGGGCAAGGGGTGTCTATCATGCCACAGCCAAATGGTCCTTTTCACTAATTTTATATACTAGCTGAAAACCCGTACTTCGCTACGGAGTACATTCAAATTAAATACAACGGTCAATGTATGCAATTAATGCCAAAAATAGGTATAAATATATTTACAATAAATACAATGATCAATGTATGCAATTGATGTAAAGAAAAAAACGAAAAAATATATTTATAAAAAAATCGTAACGGATATTCTTGTAGACAAAATAATGTAGAAGAAAATATTCAAATTAAATCTAATAGAACATACTAAAGAATATAGTACAGTTCATTTAGTACAGTTTGAGGAACATATCTTTTACTGTATTTTAATATTTTTTGGATAATGTCCAATTGTCTGCCGCATTAGCAAGAAAAAAAAGTTTTTTTTCTCTATTTCGTTGCTATGAACGTGACTATAAATTAATTTAAAGTACCAGAAAAAGAAATCACGTGATCAGCATTTAATAAATTAAATTCAAAAAATTAATCTTCAAAAATTCCCCAAAAATCAGAAAATGGAGGTAAAGATTCGAAAAAGATTTCATATTAAATGAATTTTCATGGAATTTCTCGTGATATAAATTTTATAACCCTCAAACTATTATTTTAAATGCAAACTTAAAAAAAGTTACAAAAACAGCTTAAAAATTTAGTTTTAAAAAATCTAAGAATTTTTCAAAAATCCTTTTTAGTGCACCCCTACCCTATAAGAAGAATCGCCATGCAAAATTTCAGCCCTTTAGGTCCAGAGGTTTGGTCTGTGCTTTGTATGTCAGTCAGTGAGTCAGGCAGTTACGGAACTGTTTTATATATATATATAGATTACTATATTTTTTTCGGGGGGATGGGCGCCAATAAGGTATCGTGCTCCGGGCGCCAGATATGCTCACTACGTCATTGCAAAAACTTCCGTTATTTGGAAAGTTCCGTGGTACTATTTTTGATGTTTTAAATGCGCTCTCAGAGTTTCTAGGAAGCAAAATTGTTTCTTGTGTCTGAAAGGAAATAATGATATCGAAGTGAAGAATTAATTTAATATGATCCAGTGTCATGATTAATTTTCAATGATATTTTTTTAGAAAGATGATATCACATTTTATTGAGCTGTAGTAACTTCATCGGATTCTTTAATGCAGAAATTTTCAATTGAAAATTCGATTTTATGTTCCGGATTGTAGTACACCATGGAAAAATCCATTAATAAATCACACTGCAATATTTTTCTCTAAGGGTGCTGTGTAGCCGAAATGATTGATTAATTCCGCTCAGGGTTAAACTATGGAGAAAAGTTTCTCACTGATTGTCAACTTGAAATTTTTTCTGTATTTTTAATTAATTGTTTTTATTGTGCAATGTTTTATTGTGCAATGTTTTTATTGTGTTTTGACGTGCAATGTAGAAAAAATATTGCGTGTGTTTGAAAATGCAAATTATTTTTCCAAGGAGACACGGATATCATTTTTATAAATTGTTCGGGAAAATGTGAGATACTCCACCCGCTCGAATAATGGTTACACCGTGTGGTTAATCGCGACCTTCGATGGAAGGCTGTCTGTGAACGGGAGGGGGACAACACAAGGCATAGACGTTTTGTGCTGTCAACTCATACGGAGTGAGATTAGTTTAATTTTACGGTGCTTCCATGATTTAAAAAAAATATATCAAATAAGTGGTTTAGAATGGTCGAATATCGAAAAGATAAGTTCCTGCCATGTTGACATAGACGTTTTGTGCTGTCAACTCATAGGGAGTGAGGTTGATTTACTTTTACGGTTCTTCCATGATTAAAAAAAAAAAAAATCAGATTAGTGGCTTAGAATGGTCAAGCTCCTGCCGTGTTGGCATAGACGTTTTGGGCTGTTAACATCCCTATGATTAACTTTATGAGTTAATCATAGGGAGTGAGGTTGGTTTACTTTTACGGTTCTACCATGATTTTAAAAAAAATCAAATTAGTGGTTTAGAATGGTTAAATGTTGAAAAGACAAGTTTCTGCTGTGTTGGCATAGACGTTTTATGCTTTCATCTCATAGGGAGTGAGGTTGGTTTGCTTTTACGGTTCTTCCATGATTAAAAAAAAAAAAAAAATCAGATTAGTGGTTTAGAATGGTCGAGTGTCGAAAAGATAAGTTCCTGCCGTGCTGGCATAGACGTTTTGTGCTGTCAACTCATAGGGAGAAGGTTGGTTTACTTTTACGGTTCTACCATGATTTAAAATTATCAAATTAATGGTTCAGAATGGTCGAATGTCGAAAAGACAAGTTCCTGCCGTGTTGGCATAGACGTTTTGTGCTGTCAACTCATAGGGAGTGAGGTTGGTTTGCTTTTACGGTTCTTCCATGATTTAAAAAAAAAAAAATCAAATTAGTGGTTTTGAATGGTCGAATGTCGAAAAGACAAGTTCCTGTCGTGTTAAGGGAAAAAATATTGTTTTAATTGTTTTAAACGCAAACTCCCTTTTTGATGGACGAAAGTTAATAAATTTAAGAATGAATTGCAAAGTGGTCTCTATGAATTTTTATACAATTCATACTTCGTTATGGCTGGATATGTTTCTTATCATAGTCTGAGTGAGATCAACGTACTTCTAAGGGATAGATTTTCCCGTTCTGGTAACTATTAATCAAGTAAAAATTCTGCAAAAAATTGGTGGTATTTTAGTTTCTTAATGGGGCTCTCAACTTATTTCCATAATTATTGTATGAACGGTCAAGTGAGGAAAGTTCATTGTTATTTCAGGCTGCATGTCTCAGGCTACAACGGCTTACATGTCCGTAGTGTCATTTACGACATATCACATTATATTGGATATAAATGACGAAGAAAAATTTAAGCACCGTAGCACTGGACCTAGGGCTAGGTTTCAATCAGGAGAGTGGAATTCCTGTCGTGTTAGGAAAAAAAATATGGTTTTATGTCTTTTAAACGCAAATTCCCTTTTTTATGGGAAAAAATTCATAATTTAAAAAATAAGTTGCAAAGTGGTCTCTATGAATTTTTTTACAATACATACATTTTTATGTCTGGATATTGTTCTTACCATAGTTTGAGTGAAATCAATGTACTTCTAACACAGGGGTAGATGTTAACGTTCTGGTAACTATTAATCAAGTAAAAATTCTGCAAAAAATTGTGCTATTTTAGTTGCTTAACGGGGCTCTCAACGTATTTCCATAATTATTGTATGAACGGTCAAGTGAGGAAAGTTCATTGTTATTTCAGACGTACATGTTTGTAGTGCCGTTTACGACATGCCACATCATATTCGATACAAATAAGGACGAAGAAAAATTTAAGCACCATAGCACTTGAACTACGTCTAGGTTTCTAGCCGAGGTCAGAAGAGTGGGATTCCAACCTTTTTGCCCTCCTTTGTCCTCTTGCCTTGTTGCCTTGTGCGAACAAAGCAAGTGGCAAGTTCTTCAGTGAAAGCAACGAAACTAGCTTTAAAATTGATGCTGGGAAAGTCGTTGTAATGAACCCAAATCTTATGGCAGTCACATATTGTGTTTTACCTTGTGTCTTTTTACCGTCTGCCTTTTAGCTTGTTTTCTGTAACTTTATATAAAAGTACTCTTTGCTGTATGAGAAATAGAGCTTTGAGGAATTCATCGTTTGCTATTAGTCTCAACACTTTATCTGAATATTTTACATCACTGTTTTAGTCTGTCTACCCTCGTGAGGCGAAAGATCACCCTAATGCCCCAATATCCACCTAACCAACTAGTTAACCCCCCTTCAAATGATATCGAAAGCCAGACTCAATAAACTTCATCCTCTTTAATTGAAACCGCTTCATTCTATCATATTTGCATCGTGAAGTATCAATGCTTCATATTTCAATATATACTTTTCCTTGTGTTTCGTGGGTAAGTATGTATATTTCTGTAAAATCAAGTGTTTGTATACATCATCCTGAGGTTAGGCATAATATTTAATATCATCAATGGCTGATATCAAAATATAATATTTATCTTTTGATCCTAATCATCAAAATTTTAAAAAGTAAAATGTTCTCTTTTACTTTGTGATTTGGATTACATTCAGTATTAGAGATCTGAAGTAACATCTGCAATATCTTTTATGTATTCCGCAAAATAAAATTAAGTTCTTATGAAATTAACTCAAATAATACGATTATTATTTATGAAAGCAAGAACACAGAAAGTTATGCTCTGCTTGGCAAGAACGAAATTCGGTAACATCTAACCAAACATAATTATACAATTATTTAATTTATAGAGCACTATCTCTTCCATAATTAAACCCGCAGAAACAGACGCTAATTGCCTAACAAATCTCCATGCACCATAATTCTGCAAAAACCACCCAGCCTCTACCACGAAACTTAGACTTCCGCGCTCTGGCTCGAATTTTTCTGCCCATGCTAACCCGGTGATACCTCCTTCTAATTCAATTAGAGGAATAATCATATCTTGCGGCCGAAGACATACAGCCCTCGCCTTCGATTCTATGCTTGCTTTCACCGTCTTCAGATATATTTTAATCTGGACTTAATTTAAGATATCTTCGTCCTCGTTACTCAGGAAAGAAACTTCTGCGAGTTATTTATTACAGTCACGTTTCTCCATGCCTTGGTTAAGCACCAAGTTGGAGGCCCGCCAAAAAGCCTCCGACTTGAAAGGATGTAAATAGAAGTCTTCTTCAGGGGACTTCCGAATAAATTTCCTATGTCTTCTTTAAACTATTTCTTCTTTGGGAGAACTTTTCCAGCATTTTTTTTCCCTTTCCTTTTTCCCCCGTCTTATTTTTCTAGCTGCTTCTTCCCGAAGAGTCTGACTTGAATTTAAATGACTTTGTAGCCTGATGGATATTAAGCGAATGAAGATTGGGTGCAAGCGTTTTTGGATGCTGGATGTGTGATGGTGTATACACAAACTTGCGGGTGGATGTGGGCTGAATATCATTTCGCTGAACTTGCATAATAAGTTTCGTGTGATGGCTCCGTTGAAAATCCAGTTTTAATCGAAACCGCGGAGAAAAATTGGATTTCAATGCAAATGACTTATGTTCATTTTAGCCTTCTTCTTTAGCAGACGTGATAGGGAGAGTACGTGTGCCTAGATGCTTACCCTACTATTGCCTTAATCTGAAGTGTCATGTGAACGTAGCATATAGAAAAACATAGGGCCTTTTCCCATAGAATCCGTCAGCGTAAAAATTATTTAACCAATCATATACCAATCATTGACCTATTTAACCAATCATATACCAATCATTGACCCATTTAACCAATCAGCGGCAACGGAATCTTTAACGCTAACGCTGACAGATTCTATGTGAACAGTTCTCATCGAATCCGTCAGCGTCAGTTTAAAATATTTTAACCAATCATATACCAATCATTGACCTATTTAGCCAATCATATACCAATCATTGACCCATTTAACCAATCAGCGGCAACGGAAACTTTAACGCTGGCGCCGACGGATTCTATGTGAACTGGCCATAAGTCTCAGGAAGTCACCTGTTAATGATGCTTCCTTGCCTCAGTCGGTCATGACATTCATTGGATACTCCTGTTTAGCAAGTGGTTATCCACGGAGCTTCCAGATGAAAAAAAGAGGAGGATGGGTGGTTAATTTCTTATTAGATGTGTTAAAAGACTCCGAATTTTTCTCTACGACCAACTAGATAGAGTTTTAACCTCTATGATAAAATTCACCTATGAAAATCTTCTTTACAGAGCTGGAGTGACGCAGGCAGAGCCAGCGCAGTGTATAATCCAATGAGGCAAAGTGTATAAACCGATGAGGCAAAGGATCTTAAAACGGGTGCGAAAAGTAGTGAATGGCGTTTTGCCATATGCGACAGGAGTGCTCAAGCCTGTCAAGGGTGTAGGCGAGGATAATGGGTGCTAAGGAGTAATCTCCAATTTGCGGGACCCCATTTTCAGAACAGACGTTGAATTCTTTTTAAGAAAGTTTTGGTTATAATCATATTTATTTAGCGTTTTATTTGTGTCTGGCAGTCCCCTGGGATCGAGGGATAGTACCCTTTTAAGCCATTTTTATGACAATATATATTTTGCAATTATGACAATATATATAATGTGGCGGAATCCATTGGGACGACTTTCACGTAGTTATAACGTATGTGAGCATTTATGTATACAAATAAACTTAGAAACGATTGATTACAATTTTCCACGTATTTCAATAAATTTAAGCATTTACGTAAAAACCACAAATTTTAGGCTATTTATAAACGAGAGGTTGGTGTTTTTTTAATAAAAAGAGTTGTGATAAAATATGAAGGACCCAGATATCGGATACGTAAGCTTAGTCCTGAGCTTCCCTTCTCCTCCCTCTACAAACGTACCCGTTTGTCAGGCAGGATAGCTATAATATCCACCTGCTGATCTAAAGGGCCTTACTCGAATCTAGGAAGAAGAACGATATGCAGACAAGCTATTTATGTGTGATTATTCATTGTTATACGCCTTTCAGGTAAAGAGTGATACCATACACTTATTGTTCCTCGTTTTATCAGCATTAATTGAGGTAACCTGAACTCAGGACGATTACCTTGTTATAGGATGGCTGAAGTACCGGTGTAAGAAGAAAAGTAATATGTTATACGTTAACGTTATTCCCCCCCCCCACCCAAAAAATATAATAAAATAAATAAATAAATAACGCTATTGGGATGTTAAAACCCTAGGTTTTCCGAAAATTCCCGAATTTAAGGAAAAATAGCAACCAGTCAAAATATAAACTATATATATATATATATATATATATATATATATATTAAAGCGGAGGCACTTGTCGTGTAGACATTTGCTTATAATTCTATAGTTTGCAGGCCATTTTATTACGGGGGTGCCATATAGGTGGACCAGCATTAACCCCTATGAAGGGGTGACACAAATGGAGGCATTTTAGTGGTGCGACACCGGGATTCGATCCGAGCACCCTCAGCACCGACAGCCAGCGGGCTGTACCACAGGGCCACCACAAGCCTAGTCTATAGTTAAATTTATTTAGGTATATTTTTGTGTTAGAAATTATAAAGTGTCTTAGAAATCGACAGATTTTCAGATAATTATATTTTGCTATACTTTAGGTTTGCAACCATTGAACTTAGGTTCAACCCCTTCTGGTGTCTTAAAGAAATTCGAAGAGACTTAATTCTGAGGTTAATTCCCCCCCCCCCCCAAAAAAAAAAAACACCCCCGAGTCCCCCCTGAAAAATTTTAAAAATATCCTTGTTATTCAGCATGCTCTGCCATCCGTTACCCCTTTTTTCCATTTTAAGTAATTAATTAATTAAAAATTAAAAAGTTTTTTAAAACTTGATTTTATGGAGGTAAACTCCTACTGAAAGAATTGAAAACATGATTTTGTACCCCTACTTAACAGTGTACAGATAGTCCAAAACTAATGTGTGATATGTTGCAGTAAATTTCGCAACTTGTTATTTATTACATCTAACAGTTTCCTTACTTATTCTTTACGTAAGAAAATTAGTTTCCGTCAAACAAGCGAATTTACGACGGGAGCAAATCTACTTAAGATGCAAATCGAACAAAACGTTTAAAAACCCGTTTATATTTTTTACAGGTATCGTATCGTCTTTGAAAAATACATGAGAGTAGCGTGAAACAATGCTGGGGGGAAAATTTGAATACCCTACGGCTGAAAAGGTGCTTTATAGGTCCTGCCCTCTCTGTTGGCGGTTAAATTCAAGGGTTGCAAGAATTAGAGAAATCCATCGCGCCGAAACCGCCAAATATGGATATTTTTTATTATTTTTTTTATTATGGAGCAATTCACTATTGCGCATGCTCATGTAAAAGTTTTGCAAACATTTCGAAAAGTTTTGTTCCTGTCAGTGTTCGCGATGAGAATAATTACTGATCTGAAACGTGTTCGTGACTGCTTTTCTCCGATTTCGATCATTACAAACTGTGCGTTTCGCTTCAGTTGAGAAACTGAAACGGCGTATGTTTCGAGCGTTAAAGGACACACTTCATCAATGACATTAGGCAATTAATTAATTACAGACTTTTAAAAATTTCTAACCCGTGTATGACGCAGTGGCGGCACCAGGCCCAGGAGATTTTTTTTTTTTTTTGGGGGGGGGGGGGGACGTCGGCTCTTAGGGTATATATATATATATATATATATATATATATATATATGGCTCTCTGTTTAACGACTTTCAAGAGACCGTGAAATATCGTCCTTAAGTAGAAATCGCCCTTAAACAGAATTTGTGAAAAATAACATTTCCCATAACGTCGGAGGGACCGGGACTGGGAAATATCGTCTTTAAATAGAGATCGTCGTTAAGTAGAGCGTCGTTAAACAGAGAGCCAACTGTGTATATATATATATATATATATATATATAAGAATATATATGTATATATATAAGAAATAAACATCCTCTCATTTTAAATTTAAACTCATTTAGTAATAGGTCTACGATTATATCATTTTAGGCTATGAAAAAAAAAATATTCCAGACTTTTTTTTGGGGGGGGGCAATTGTCCCTACTGCCCCCCCCCCTGGAGCCGCCCTTGGAATGACGTTGAGAGGAGGGAAGTTTATATAGTTTTCCCCTAAAAAACATAAACGTGAGGAGAAAGAATTTTTTTTCTAAATACATTTTAATAGAAAATACATTTTTTTTTCTAAATACATTCATGTACATTTTAATAGCAATTTAATAGCAATTAGAGTAAAATTCACCCACTCTTGCATACAGTTCTTGTTCCTGATATTCTATGATTGTGATGAACAAAGAATAAAATTTTCGTTCTCGTGTCAGGCGGGAAGAGTGTAATGTAATGAGCTAGTTTCAGCACCATAAAGGTTAGTGAGTCTGCCTCTACAACAGGTGTTAGAGATCTGGGTGGATAATTTTTTTTTTTTTTTTTATGTATTTGAAAGAAAGCTGGCTCATTATACACTTGTAAAACTTGATGTATGATAGATATATTTTGTTTCCTTACTTCTCGTGCACACTTCATCCTTTTTACTGGAAAAACTATTGTAATAATAGTTTCATCGGGCGACGGTGGTTAAAAGCGTCGAGCTGCCACACCACAGATTCAGGGTTCGATCCTGCGACTGGGAAAGGTCGACTCAGCCTTTCATCGTTTGAGTGGGTCGATAAAATGAGGACCCAGCATGCTTGGGAACTAAACTCTGTGGGTCCTACGTTAGGTTGACCACCTGACTGAGACATATGCTCTATGGCACCGGCACCACAAGCCCACGGTTAAGAAAGCGGAGATGGGCACCGCCAGCCTTGGTCAACAGCGGACTGTGGCGTAAGGAGTATAGTTTATTTTTTTTAATATGTTTATTCACGGATTTTTACAATAAACGATAGCCGAAAACCAAGCTCTGTGTTCAGTATTATCGATCTGTCGAGCAGATGATTCTGAGTTATATGGTATTTGCGAGCGACTGCTCGACTTTTCTAATGACGTTTTTTTTTTGTAGTAAACGACAGGGCACAACCTACCTCCATCAGAGAGTTTGCCTCAGTCATAGGCAAGCGACCAGGGCCACTTGAAATAAATTACTTCAAATTTCGTTTTAAGTTATACTTACATTCTAGTTTCTTTATTAAAATTTTTGGTTTTGCTCTTTTTTCTAATTTCAATTTCTCGGTTCTCATTTTCGGAAGATGTCCTACAGATAAGTTCGATTTCGTGAGGGCGAAAGCCTCTGGAAAATTTCTTTGAATATCATCATGTCACAGCCGGGGATCTAAAAGCCTTATACGAAGGGGAATTCAGGGAATGGATATGGCGCGAGACAATCTTTGCCACATTTCTTGGGCATTTAAAATTGCGGTAGCTGAGTAGCTGGAAGTAAACTAAACCAAACCAGAACTATCAAAGTGGACTAGTTTCTTACATTGGGAAAAGGTCATCATTTATTCGCTTATACTGCACTCGATTTGGAGCTCAAGAATCTCAGGTAAAATGATAAAAGAAAGAGCTTCTTCGACAAGATGTGCAAGTGGCCCGATACAGAGCCTGTTCTCTGTGTCGGTATGTGGATTGTATAAGAAGTCTGGCTCGATGCTTTAGAAAAGACTTTGGATTTTTTGTTCGAGAGGACGGAACCACCAGAATGTTCTATTCGAGGAAGATTAGGCTTGAAGTTAAACAAAGTTATTATGGACAACATTTTGTTTTGAGAGTGCAGAAACAAATCCAAAATCATAGAGAGTAAAAATAGTTATGTCGACTTTTGTGGGGAATAAAATTTAAATAATTTGGAGTTTCTTGAATATTCACTTTAAATCTCTTCTTTATGTTTTATTACGCCAACAGCCAGGGACTTGGTATCGGGCCAGCATGATTTCAGGCTCTCCCAAATTCAAAATTTAGCGGGTTCAGGTGGGTTCAATTTACGGATTTTACAAGCTCGGACCTTGAAAAACTGGAACTTGCACTTCATACGTGACACTTCAGAGTCAGCGAGACGATTGTTGTTAAAAAATATTTCAGGAAGAGGATTTTAAAAAAAAATTCATATGTTATTGGAAATGAGAAAAAAGCCGAGGCCACATTTTGATGATACCTTTGCTTTCAACAAGAAGAAAACTGTTTGAATGTAGCTAAAACTTTTGTATAAGGCAGTGGTTCCCAACCTTGGGTACGCGTACCAGTACCGGTACGCGGATAAGCAGCTACCGGTACACGAATGATTTTAAAATTTAAAACAAAAATCTATTAAAAATCTGTATTAAAAAAAAAGAAATGACAATAATAACTAATAATCCATACGTTTTAATATTTTAGTTTGGAATTTCTTATCCATTGTTTGTGCTGTAATACTTTATTGGGATTTACCTAATCTCAAAAGATGCCGTCTACACCTGAATGTGTTATCTATGACCGCCCCATAAAAATTTGGTACTCGCCTGCGAATTATAACTGTGTCTACAACTGTGTTTGCGAATTATACTGTGTCTGAGAAGTTTCTTGCCAAGCAGTAAAATTTTTAATGCCATTTGTGACCACATATTTATGTGAAAAAGGATTTTCTGCAATGACTGCGATGAAAACCAAATATAGAGCTTGGCTGTACAGTGAATCGGATATTCGCCTTAAACTGACAAGCATTGAGCCCGATATTACTTCTTTAGTTAATAATAAACAGTCCCAACCTTCTCACTAATTATATATTTTTTAAAGTGATTATTATATTTTATGTATATGTTTAGCAATAAAAATATATCCCAAGTTACTTGTCTTTATTACAAATGTTCTCCATTGCATTTTATTCCCCATTTCAAAATTTTTGGTCTACCGGTACGTCATCAAATTGTTTACAACGTACAGGTACGGTACTATAAAAAGGTTGGGAACCCCTGGTATAAGGTATATGTCACTTCCTGTACGTCTAAGATTAGATCACTTATACCTTTCCGCTAAAATTTCTTTTCATATTACTTCCCAATTTATTTGAAATACAAACTATAATGCAAACATACTTTGTTTACTTCATATTTTCAGAAAAGTATCTATTCGTACGAACCATACCCTATTCACTGACGGAAAATTTTCTCCTGACATAGTATCAAATGCGTGTGTGTATGCCTGCGTTTCAGACAAAGAAAGAGAAATTTAAAAAAAATCGTTTTTCTTGGTCTGTTTTCTGAAATAAAATATTCTAATATGCAAATTAGAAGAATAGATTTTTTTTTTTTATAAAACAAATTGCAGCATCAATATATCTCTAACCTTTTCCCATTTGTAGATTTAGGGATCAAACCCACATCTTCCACGTCTGAGATCGCATTCCAACCACTGAATACTGCACTCCAACAAAAATCGGGCCATGTCACTTAACAACATCACAAATACGTGCGAACTAAAAATCAATTTCTGATTTACATATATCGAGGCATGCATGAAAGCGAGCTTAATTTAAATTTCACTCGCACACAAAAAAAGATTTGAATCACCGTAACTCCATTTTCCCTTTCTAAATACTGACATACATTCCTACCTCCGGTCTTGCACAGCTACCTAGTTCGATATCTATTTAAAGAGCATTTGACTGCTCATTTTTTCACCGGTGACACTTGTTCGTTCTGTCTTGTGTAATCGATGCGACGGAGGTTTTCTTCTTCTGTTTTTCTTTTTGACGTAATCATGTTTTCGCTGATGATTTGATGGTTCTCGTCAACAATTCTTCTTTGGGCCTGTTCACATAGGATCCGTCAACGTACAATTTTTTAACTAATCATTGGCCCATTTAACCAATCAGCTCCACCGGAATCTTTAACCTTCCGGAATCAGACGCGGCCGGATTATGTGTGAAGAGGCCCTATAATGTATATCTGTGGCTTGGTACAAGATGTGCCTAAGTCAGTTTTCTCCAAGATGACTCTGTTTGCTCATGTCTCTTTAAAAAAATATTATTTTTAATGCAAAAAGCACCCAAGTCTATCTGAAGCTTTAAAAGTGTTTTCTAAACCATTGTACAGAGTTGGGTACTTTTTACATTGAAAATAATATTTTTTAAAAGAGACATAAGCAAACAAAGTCTTCTTGGAGAAAACTGCCTTTGGCACTTCTTGTACCAAGCCACAGAAATAATCTGTTTGGATCCAGGTGTGTCATTGCGATTTAAATATTCTTCCGGTCAAGAGTAAAGTGCATGAGCTACTAGTCAAAGCATGTTAACTGGTTAATTCCAAAACCTTAAATCGGAAGGACCAAGTAAAATAGTTTTTTTTAATAAAGCAAGAATTTCCAATTTAGACTATGATCAACATCACTTTTAAAAGACAGATTGAAAATAAGTATTAGAATCTACTCAAGCTATTAAATTAAAACTTGTAGCATTTAAAACAAAAAACTGTAGTTTGATTTATGGCATTGAGTCGTATTGTAACTGATCACCTTGGGTAAATGCTTTTATAAAAGACTCCCTTGATTTGCCAAGCTAGTGCACGTGTCCTAGTTTCCTTTCCCTGCGAAGATAAAGTATTTCATTTCCAACTGCAATTTCACTTTATTCCCTTGACTTAAAATATCAGACCTTATCGAAGCATCTAATTTTGATTAGAGTCGACAAACTGTATAGCAGTACTTGTTGCTATTGGCCTATTTTTAAAGTACCTTCAATGACCACAGCTTGGCTAGCCTATCCAGGAAATTGTCTATTTTTAGGCGTAAATAATAATCGCTCTATATTTCACTCTCGATTAGGACTTCTTAAAGCATTATTAACATTACATGAAATTAATAAAAAAATTCATATGTATCTATGTTAAATCTGAGGTAAACTATCATATGAGCAAAATTCAAATTTTTCAGGAGAGCTTTTCAGGACAACTTTGTGATGGTTTTACCTCTCATCAGAACTTACACATTCGATAGTTTATAAGTCCATATTTAACCCACCATCTTATTTTGCATATATGACAGTTTTCCTCAAAGAAGCTCCATCCAAAAGGAGTCACTTAAATAAAAATATCGAAAATGAAGAAAATTCACTTATGATAGTTTTACTCTGATGTACAGAAATATAGTCTAGATGTTGAAATTTATGAATAATGTAGAATTGAAATCTTATTTAATTTTTTTTCAATACGCAATGAGCTAAAATTATCCAATTCAGTTAATGATCTTAAAATTTTGAATTTGCAACCCTCTAGAATTTACTATCAAAAGTCATGTCGACAGTTGGCTTTAGCCCATGTTTTGACACTCGGGTCACTTTCTTCCCGAAACGAAAATTTGCCGGTAACTCCGCACTCCGCGTCAAAAGGGGACCTCGCCAAACGGGAGCAGAAATATCGCCAAAAAGGGCGCCTAACTCAATTCCGGACGGAGAGGTGTCGCTTGGCGCGCATGTGCCAATAATGGCGCATCATTTTGTAGCTCTTGCTTTATTTCATTTTTGTCGCAGTGCTCCAAAAGAAGAAAGAAAAAAAAAAGGTTCGAGTTTTATCGTTCCACATTTGACATGCAACGGCACATCCACGGGATAAAATAAAAATTCCGCTTACGCCCTCTCTCTCCTCCTCTTTTTGAAAATCCCTTCTTGCCTCATGTTTTGGCTTTAATGTATGCCACGATGTAAAGGAAGGACTTGCGAAAAAGAATCGCCGGCATGACAGCTAAATCTTGGAGAGATGCGGCAAAGGGAACGAGAGAGAGAGGGAAAAAAAATAAAGAAAAACTTTTAAAATATGTGCATTTATCTAAGTTTTATCCCCCGTACATAGGCGGCCAAGATGGATGGCCGTGCTTTTCTTTCGGGGAGGGGGGTGGTAGGAGGGACTGGGCGGGAAAATAGTAAGAGAAAAATTCCGGCCTTCCCTATTCACGATCTTACATCTCTTCGAGATCGGGAGATTATGGGGTTCGGATTTTTGCAGCTGCGTATAGCTTGCAGAATTTTTAACGCAAAAGTGGAAAATAGACAAATTAATTCTTCTGTTTTCAGCACGGATTTTATGAAACGTGAATCGTTTGAACTTAATAATCTTTTCATAGGAAGAATGTCATCAAACTATTTACTCCAAATGCCCCCCCCCCCCCCCAAATAAATAAATAAATAAATAGGATAAAATTAAATAAATGAAAAGACAACCACCCTTGGTAAGTATTAGAGACAAGAGATAAGTTTCGAGAAGATTACGGCGACCTCGGCTCTCGCCTATAAGCCCTATCGAACTACTGACCGGTCACTACGTTGCACAACATGTATACGCAGTCGAGGGTTGATTTCCCAAGTTCGGAGCAGCTCATTTTTATAGGCCTGGGCGCTGGACGGACAGTACAGATCAGCCGGCCAATTTGAGCAACCCTGGGCCCCTAGAGACAAGAGGTAAATTGCTAGTACACTGCTGGCCACCCAAATTGCAACACCAAGAAAGACAAGAGATATCACAACAAAATTTATTTTGTAGATAACATGTTGACCAAGTATCAAATGATTAAATTTATAGACTTCTGTGAAGTGTGGTTCCTGCCAAAATCAGTAGCCAGAGTTGCCGCCATTGTTGGAGATCACCGCTGCCACACGCCTCGGCATTGATTCAAAGAGACTTTGGATGAGTTCTTGGGGTACAGCAGACCAAGCAGCTTTCACGCGTTGCCAAAGTTGATCTGCTGTGGCAGCTGGGGATGGAATCTGGGTCAATCGTAGAGCAACCATGGACCACATGTTTTCTATCGGCGAAAGATCTGGAGAGCGAGGTGGGCAGGGAAGCAATTCAATCTGGCGATTGACGAAGAACCGTTGGACAATGCGTGCCACGTGTGGTCGCGCATTATCCTGTTGAAATATGGCTGTGGGCAAGCCCTGAAGGTAAGGAAGAACAACTGGCTCCAACACCTCGGAGATGTAGCGCTGGCTGTTTAAAGTACCGGCAATGAGTACTAGAGGTGTGCGAGAGTGATATCCAATACCGCCCCATACCATAATACCCGGTGCAGGACCAGTGTGGCGGTGCATAACGCAGCTGTTCAGCATCCTCTCTTCACGGTGTCTCCAGACTCGAATGCGACCATCGTGGTGTTGCAGACAGAAGCGTGACTCGTCAGTAAAGACAATTTCATTCCATTCTGCCGTCCACATCCTTCTGTCATCGCACCATTGGCGGCGGAGACGTCTGTGGTTCTGCGTCAAGGGTAGACAAAGCAATGGACGTCTTGCGGACAGACCACTCTGCTGTAAACGGCGTCGAATGGTACGCGCAGACACTGGATGATGCGTTACAGACTGCACGTGCTGTGCTATGGTTCGTGATGTGACTGAGCGATCCGTCACTGCCATGCGCACAATTTGCCCGTCATCACGTGAAGTGGTGCGCAGAGGTGAATGCGATCGAACACGCAGGTCCGCCGTACCCTCCTGCATCCAACGATCACATATCCGCATTACAGTTGTTTGGTTTCGTCCAACACGACTACCGATTTCCCAGAAAGATAATCCACAATCTCGGTAGGCCACTATCCTTCCTCTGTCGAACTCGGATACTTGATCAAAAGATGATCGCTGTTTTCGACGAGGCATAATTGATCGTTTTTTTGAAAAAACCACAAGAAAAACACAATTGCCGAACTTGAAATCGTCGAAATCTCCAAGCCTTAAATAGCGCTTTGAAGTGGCGCCACAGGCGCGCGTTATGTGCGTCTGCGCTGAAATTCTAATCATTTGCATATCTCACCTCCGCTAATGCATGTTGTAAATTTCATGTAATTTGCATGTTTCCTTCGGGGTGTTGCATTTACAGTGGCCAGCAGTGTATTTAAGAATTGGGGATGGGACGAGCCGATTCGCCCCCTAAGTGGGGACTAAATTTTTGTGATTCTTAACTGAGAGAAAAAAAAAAGTCTAAACGTTTTCTATATTCTAATACCTTTTCCTGGATGTTACTTACAACTTTTGCAAAGCCTGGTATTGAGAGGCAGGGCTTCAATTTTATAGAAATTGTTATAAGATGTAAGGTACAGAGATAGATTGATGACCTACTTGAGAATCTTCAGCCCTTAAGCTAGTATTTCGCTGTCCAATAAAACAGTCATTTGCCATAAGCATATGTACCGCTTGTGAACAGTGACGTAGCGAGCATAACTGGCACCCGGGGCACCATACCTTTTTGGCGCCCCCCCCCATGGTCTTGGGGACCATTTGGCGCCCTTCTGCGAGTGGCGCGCGGGGCATCATAGACCCCTTGTCCCCCCCTTTGCACTGCTTGTGAAATAAATATGCATTTCTTCAAAACTTTCGAAACTCATAATGGGACAATTGACAGTAAAAATGCTTCCCGGAAGGTTAGTCCATAAGCTTGGTGAATCTGAAGACCAGAAAACCTTCAAACTCAGCCGAGGGTTTATTTCCCCTGTTCGGTTTATGATTAGTATGGGTCTGGCCGCCGGACGGACAGTACAAATTAACCAATGAATTGAAGATAATGAGACAAATATCAATATCATAATGGGACAAATTGTACAACTCTTCTGCTTCGTTACTGTCATTACTTCAGTTTCTTATATCCTAAATCTTGCTTAAGATATTTTTCTTAACCGCAACCTATTGGCACATTTCAGGGAAAAAAGAAACAACCAAAAGCATCAGGAAATATCGTGATGTACACGTCTAGTTTGAGATCTTCAAATAATAACGAAAATTTTTAGAAAAGTGTATTATGTTCTTATGTAAGCGGTAATGCAGTAATCACAGTACAAAGTTTAATTTCAGTAAAATAGAAAATTTTAAGCAGTTTGGGATTGCTAGTGAAATATTTCAACAAGTCACTGGTATCTATACTGGTGGGTTGCTGGTGAAGTTAAAAAATTTCTAATCTCCCTCTTTTGGCGCGTTTTGACCCTAATGCCCCACACGGTTTGTATGACTGCTGTTCGTACATGGCAAGTGTCCGTTATGAGAGGTATACGTAGATATTTTTAATAGAAACACCCCTGATTTTCTTTCTTTCTATACAGACCTAGCCTCCCCCACCCCCCTCCAAAAGGAAAAAAAAAAATTCTATGTGGCATTTTGATTTTTTACATTGTTTTATTATTCTCGCGTTTCTGGTATCTCGAATTATGCAATCAGTATTTAAATCCGGTAATTTTAAATCCCAAATTCTAATGCTAAGAAGTTCTATAACCGTGCGTATTAAATGAAAATGACAGGTTAAACGCAGCCTTCACAATGAGCGCACTTTGCCTCTCTCAAGCAGGGAAAACGTACATTAACATTTATCTTGGGAAAGATCAATTTCGCGAAAGAAGCATTGATTGAATGCGTTGAAAACATAGCCTCGTCCCAGCTCCAGGAGTACATTCATTAAACGAAAAGGAGGCTAATAAAGCGTGAGGGCAGCTCATTGACTAGTAGATTTAGCCGGGCTTTTCTTCGCCCCGTGAAATATGTGATGGCGCTTTCGGCCCATATCTCACGGTCCATTTCCGGCACTGCAGGATGTCTAATCAATCCTGTATTAAAAGCCCGTTTTCTCGGACGCCATTCTTGTTGACCCAAGAGAAACACTGTCGACAAATTGCCAACCCCTATCCGCTCTTTTTCTAATAATAACAGTAACATCACTAATCAAAAAATAGGGACACTCACTTTTTGTTTCCGCTAACCAAACACTCTTTATTTTATAGCACTTTAAGGAGGCGTTAAAATCTATTGTTTTTGGCTGAGTCTCAAACCACCGTTATGAGGATGTCATTTATAAAGGAGCTCTACAAAATACATTAAGCTTTCTGATGGTTTATTGATTTTTGCATATGTGTGGTTTGGGTTCTCGGGAGACAATTGATCTGTCAAGAAGGTAATGAATATATCTTAACGATTGCTGGCGAAAGCTTACTGAGTAGTCTTTAATTTCCACCTTTTCATTAGAGACCTGGCATTACAATGAGTTTTCAGAGGATAATTTAATTACTCCTTATTTCTTTTAAAAGGTTGCCTTTGTATATTACACACTCAGAAACGAAGCCTGAATCTCTCATTTCTAACTTGAGGAGCTATTTGATTAAGTTTCGTCTCTTTTCCGTCTAAAGTTAGAGTAAGTCTTTCTGCGGACTGCTTCCGTTAAAGTTGGGGTAGCACTTAATGTTTGCTTTCCTGCTTTAATAATGCTATGCAGGCAAAAACGCATTTACAAGCTTAAAAAAGAGAGAACGGGAAAATATAATATTCATCATTTTATTTAGAAAATAAAATTTTCTCGTTTCATTTATGTATGTGTGTATGCATATGTTGTTCATATGTTTATACGTATGTATAAAATGAACATAATATTGGTAGATATAGATAACAGATGAGAAAATTGATGACTAGGATATTTAAATTAATTATATATATATATATATATAAAGTATCTAATTTTAAAATGGAATTCAATGATTTTCATACAGTTCATATTTTTTTTTGTCTCGTATTTAGGAGAAAATTCTTATGATAGTCTTGAAAATTAGCATACGATCATTTTAAATCGGGATAAAGACACCGTGTGTATCTTACTGGTATTTTTTATTACTACTGGTAATATTATATATATATATATACACGACGAGTTTTTTGAGATACGAGCAGTCTCTCGGACGATTTTTTGCCTTGAGTTGCGAGATATTTACAGCCTTTATGTACAATTATTATGGAATTATATGCATATTATTCTATAATTTCTAAGACTACTTTCCTGTCTTCAACCGAGATATTAACTCTCAAAAATTGTCACATGGGGCAGCTTGCTCTGCCCAAACTTGAGCCTCCCTCCGAAGCTAAACAGCACCCAACCTCTCATTTCAAAAGCATTTTGAAAGGGGGGCGAAACAGACCTCATTGGACAAGTTTTATCGCAAACCCCTGCAGATAGGGTTTGAAGTGAGTTTGAAGTGAGGTACTGTTGAAAGTGAGGACAGTGTGGCGGAAAGGGCAAAAATAAGATTCAATTATTCATTTCAGCCTTTCTCCTCCACCTCCGCCAGCATCTTCAAGTCGTCTGATCTCCACAATAAATGTTGTACATTATATTATATTTAATAAAACCAGTTTCTTTCACTACAGTATATTGTATTTGTATTTTTATACAATATACAATATAAATACATTTTTCTTATTTAAAAACATCTAACAAAAAATTTTGGTGGTTTTTTTTTGGAGGGGGACGGAACGGATTAATGGCATTTCAATTCATTTCAATGGGGAAAATTGATTTGACATATGAGTAATTCGAGTTACGAGCTCCGTCACGGGACGAATTAAACTCGTAAGTCAATGCACCACTGTATATATATATATATATATATATATATATATATATATATATATATATATATATATATATATATATATATATATATATAATGTGTTTATTATCTCTTTACATCTCATTTTCATTTATTATATATGTATAAATATCAATAACATCATCCTTTGAAGAGAAAGTTATTTATTTAAAAAAATTTATATTCTACATGAAATAATAAAAAATAACGATATGTTATCGTTATTTTCTTTTGCTTCTACAAATTGTTTGCATTTACGGTGAATGAGCTGAAATTTCTTTTTTAAATTGTGAAAGATTTAATGCTAAGTGCAATAAATTATTTCCAGTTTACTACTGCTCTGCATATAGAGGATTTAAATGCTCAATGGCCGTTTGCCCAAGGTAGTTTCCTTCCGGTTTATCTAGATCAAGAAACAGGAAATTCTATTATGTTCATATATTAATACAGAAATGTTATACACGATGGGTGATTTTGAAATGCTTAAATTATGGCAATTATGTATTCATAATTACCCGAGGTGCTTCCTTTTCGCGTATCCATGTGCACTGGAAGTTTTAAAAATCAGCCAATCAGGTGAACCCTTTCACCTCTCCTACCCACGATCTTTGAGGAACTGCCGCGGAATAGCAGTGTATGAAAAAGAGCGAAGAAACAGTTGCATTTTAGCGTATCATCATACTGTTTTAAACCGAAAACAATTCCATGACAAAGTACCTTTGTATTAGTTGTATAGATCTCAAAAAAGTATTAAAACTATAAGGGTGCGCACGGCTGCATTGAGACTCGTTTACTCATATAAAAACTGAAGTGTTATTGTTTGCCATTAAATTTTCGGTGACAATTCGCATGTAATTTCTTTGAGGAAATCCTGATACTACCTCTGATGTCAGAAATAATTAACGACGAATGAAAGAGAGAGAGATGTGAAAATTTAATTATTTGACTGATGTGTCTATATGCATAATGTTTATGAATGTCCTATGTTAGTAATTATTTTATATAGTTAGTAAGGTTTATGTGCCGAAACAAATGTTAAAACAAAAAATAATAATCCATATGCAATCTCCACTGAATTACCAGACGATTAAATAATTCTTCTCCTTATAATATTCTCCATACTCCATCCCAAACAAAATAGTCACGAGTTTTCGAATAGTTAAGTCTCGCTGTAAAAGTTGCAGGTAGGTTTGTGTGTGCATATTTATGTGGAAATATGAAAAATTGAATTTTTTTTTTAATGACTACATAATTTAAGCGAGTGTACTTTAAAAGGAAAAAATAAACAATTATTTATTTAAAGCTGTCAAATCTTGAGCCGCTATCTCTCCATAATTTTTTTTTAAAGAATTCATAAGCTTAGTCCCTACAACTTTGTAGAAATTAATCTTTAAATGTAAAAATTATTGGTCTTGATGTCCCACAATATAAAAGGCACATGAGCATAATTGATTAGATTAGAACTAAAGGATTTGATGACTTTTTTTATTAGATTAGAACTAAAGGATTTAAAGGATTTGATGACTTATTTTGATCGCCAAATTTGGCGATAATTCACCAAATTTGGCGCTGTGGCGCCAAATGGTCACCAACTTGCCGTCTAGACCTTTCTGGAGGCTTCTAGAGATATCTGGATAACTGGCCGATAGGGGGCAAAAATAAAGTTATATATTCGGCAATTGACCACTACTGGTCTGGTGTCTGCGAGGTGTTGTCTGCCCGGTAATTCACATTCGGGCGAATGTCTAGAAACGACAAGTGCCTCCGCATTTGTGTAGAAGAAGAAGAACTATTTTGCTATCTTCTATAAGCCTAATACCTGGAGTGGTTGGTAAAAGCTTTATTTTCCTTATCAATATCAGAAACCTCTACTTGAGGTAATGAAGCAAAAACTCGTTTTCGAATAGTTATGATTATGAACAACGAAAAAGAAATCACTTAGTGCAAGGGTCAATAAAACTTTTGTCTTTCAAAACTTTATGGATATACTTATTAGGATTTAAACGAGTTTCATTACCGTAAAGTTATCCTTCAGGAAGACTTCGCTAATTTGTGTATATTGTGGCGTGTGTAAATGACGTTCGAGAGAGGAAAGTCAAGGAAATTGTTTTCACCCTTACTGTCTTTGAACATGGTGATTCTAATGTGAGTACATTGAGATAATAACACTCGAAATAAAAACTTAACTGCATGAAATTGGAATAAATAGCCTTGTTGAGTAGAATTACTTGTTATCACCTTGTTCTTTATTTTTTTAACTTCGCTGTTATTTTGTCTTGTTTCGAGTTCTGCGGGTGTCATCCTTGGGGAGAATATAGCTGGAGTGGTGGGCTGTTCTGGGAAGAAGTTTCTCCGTTCATTCTTAAATAGCTTCATTTGACGATACTTTTAAAGTATTTTTATTTTTGATAAATGAAATCCCTAACTATCTCATTTAATAGTTAGGAAAGACTGCAGATGTTACCAGTCTTCTGACTGTATGTCTTATGTAATTGTCAGTAAATTGCTAATTATTAGATATGCATCTTTTCAATCGGTAATTAACGCCTAGTTTTGCCTTGCTAATGGCTTATTCAGAGTGGCATTAATTATACATGTGAAATAACAATGATATAAACGGGATTATCTTATTTTCTATTTAATTTGATTAATTTATTTTTGTAGCTACGGAATGGTTACTGTCATCTTTTGGCGTTGCAGGGAATTTGGGCTCAGTTTTTAAGGTCCGAGACCGTTTTAGTAATTTTGAGTTTAAGCCCATACTCGCTTTGGCCCGAAGCCTCTATAAATTTAATTTCTCAATTAATAGTTTCTGTTAATTTAAGCCTTTGAGAGGTAGAAAAAAACAATTTTTCTCTGCCTAACAAACCCGCAAATATTTATTTATTTATTTTTCAAAATGCTGGATTTGTAAATTTTGATTATTGAATTATTCAATAGTCGGAACTCTCTACAAATGTCTAATGGTAATTTTTGTTAACGCTGAAATTATTGAAGCCCACAAAAGATTCTTTCCTATCACTATAGATGTTCAGTTTAATATTTAGAAAAGGTACTCGTTTTTTGTCATTATTGAAGCTCGAGGCATTAATATACAAATACTTTGCTGCTCGCATTGGACCTTAGTGATCATGAAGGTAAAACCGAATGTGATTCAATATTGGTTAAGGATAAGAAGAAACTTTTCGATGTCACAAAGCAAAAGGACAAAAGGAACAGATCTTCCCAACTTACCCCCATTTATCAGAAACGGAAGCAAGACATTTTGGAATTTAATAATTTGCCTTATCTGTGGTCGCTATTTAATGAAAAGTGAATAATCATACTCATTTCTTACATTTTCAGAAGTGATGATTTCTGTTATAGTAAAGAAAACAAATGTCAGTTGTGCCCCAACCAGATCCACTTTCCAGGAAGGAAGGTAGAGTGCCATACTTTTGGCAGGGTCTTTTGCTGATGTGGAGGTCTAAAGATAATTTATTGCCTAATTCACCAACTGATAGAATCCCTGGTAGGGGGAGAGAGATTAACTTTAACCCATGATTGCCTTTCTGGATCTTAGAGCAAAGTTCGTTTAAAGGAATGAAATTAAAGGATGAAGAATTTTCAAGTAGTTCTTAGAGTCGTGGTAGTCAATCGATCAAACTGTTTTTTGCGGAATGTGCATAGGACGAAACAACACTGCTTTCGATTACTACAACTTAAAAAACAAAAAGTTTAATGAATATGAAATATCGTAAGTTTTTAGCGACCCCCGTCTTACACTGTATTCATTATTTATATTATATTTCATATCATAAACAATCTGAGACTAGGTTGAGAATCCATCTCACCTTCTTTGGTATCTCGGGCTCATATTCCAACTACCATAATTCAAACTACGTGACATGTCATCGATCAAACTTACAAACTGTCTTAATTATCATATAGTGACAAATATGAATCCCGACTGTGTCAGTTCTGTCTATGTTCAGCGTTTGGTGTCGGGTAGCGCTTTTCAGACGTAAATGAAATCTTACAACGTCGAACACAAACAAATGACCGAAATCCCAATCCCAACGCAAACGTTAAAAAAAAAATTTCGAGACTAAATTCTAAAAAATACATGTTGTTGTACTGTAACAATGTTCATTATCAGTTTGCCAGTTCTCAGTCAAAGAAACTGCCTGGGTGCCATCCTATAAAATATATATAACCTTCTTGCAAGCATGTAAAATTAATAAAATTCTATTTGCTTTTCCCGAAAATGCTACGTACGCCTGAGAGGGGTTGAGGATTCCTATTTCAATATTAAAGAACGTTTATAGATCATGTAAGTTGGAGCAAAAGATTTGCTTATAAATTATAAAAACAGCTAACAGCGTTCCCCAAGATTATGTTGCCTGTGAGCGTTTAATCTTGACTAACTAAGGAGATAGGCAAGATTTGTTTTAATCAGCGCAACTTCCACTGTGAGGAGCCGTATAACTGTTGCTTCCCTATCCGGTTGTATTAATATATATTGCGCTGAGGCAAAACTCCGTAATAAAAAGGAAAATTCGCTTGCAGGCCCCAGCGAAAAGGTAAAACTTGTTTTCGAAAAGTAAGAAGGCCTGGAGACACGGTTCATTAACAGGGCCCGGGAAAAAGAAAATTTTCCTTTTCGCCGAACTCTCGGGGGAAGGTGCCAGATCTAAATGAGTTCGAGAAAAGAACGTGCCATGTTCTTACACTAATGTAATCCTAATCCATAGGCCCCGGCCAAAAGGCGAAGACTGGAGGGTTAACGATGCTAGGGCCCATTTATTTCCCTGTGTCGGCTAATGGCTCCAAAGAAGGATTGCCGGCTTAGAAGCCTGCCGCACAGAAAACATACAAAATCCTTTTTCCCCAGCTAGCCAAAGCTGCGTATTTTTTTCTTCTTCTTGTGCTTTCAATCTGTTTGCTTCTTTTTCGGCGCCTCCTCGACCAATACGGAAAAGGCGAGGCTGAAAAAAAAAATTATTGGAAAAAAAACTTCGGAGCGTAGAAAAAATTCTTTGGATCGAAGGTGTTTTATGAGAGCGGCTGGTGCAATCATTTGAGCCCTGGAAACAGGAGTAGCATAAAAAGATGCTTTGCTTGTATTTTTTTATTCTTTATTCGTTTCTATTGCAAATGTGACAACTAGGGAAGAAGAGAACATCTGTTATTTTCACCCTCCCGCGATTCCTGTTTTTTTTCCTTCTTTTTTTTTTCATACTCCTTGTAACGGGAGAATCCCTTGTAAATTTGTTGTTAGTTCTGGGTGTGATTGATTCCACTACCCCTTTCTCTAAAAGCCCCATTTCCCTCTGAATTCATTCAAATGATCCATCACCAGCTTTCGTTTGTGCGTGTTTAATGGCACATCAAAATTATGATATATTTTTTGTATTTCCATCTGCAATAATTCTTCCGGGGAAACAAAGATCCGAGATGAAACCCGTCCGTTGTTTTCGTTTCTTTCGAAATCTGTGCACACGCTTCCGCACTCGCAACAGTTAGAGACATTCATGACGACGCTGTGTGATAATTTAAAAGAGAAACATGAAGTGCAAGTACATAGAATAACTGTTTGCACTCCGTAGTCTTTTTCTCCATTTAAAAAAAAAATTTTTTTTTACCATTTTGCATCACGCAAATAGAAACTATTATTTAAAGCTTCAAAAATGCATTATGAGTCTAGCTTTTCTCGAGAGAGGATTCTGCAAGAGTTACCGTTAGAATAATATACTAAAGGGAGCATTTAAATTCATCACATATAAGCCCTAAAAAAGAGTTTATGACGACCGAATGCATGGGGGGTGCCGAACCTAGATCTTGATATTGAAGCTCCTCTAACTAAACTATTTAACTATTCTGAGGATGCTAGATTTTCCTTCCCCTTTCTTGGATTTTATTGTGCATTAATCATTTATATAGGTTTTACAGGGTCTTTCATTTATATATATATATATATATATAACAGTTCCGTAACTGACTGACTGACATATAACGTACAGACCAAACCGTTGGACCTAAAGAGCTGAAATTTTGCATGGCCATTCTTCTTATAGTGTAGGGGTGCACTAAGAAAAATTTTTGAAAATATCATCATAGATTTTTTAAAATTAAATTTTTAAGTTTATTATAACATTCTTTTAAGTTTGCATTTAAAATAATAATCTTAGGTTTATAAAATTTATATCACGAAAAAAATCATAAAAAATCCTTTAACATGAAATCTTTTTCGAATCTTAATGATTAATCTTAAACATTAATGATTAATTCACTGTTTGAATCAATGATAAGAATGCATAAATTAAGATATGTCTACGTTATTGGAAGAATGCGAGTAGATAATTTTATTTTCTATGTTTGCATCCTATTGCAAAGTATAGCAATTTATTTTATTATTTTTTAAACCTGTTACTATGCACACTTATGAATTTTGTTTTTCAATTTTAGAATTTTCTACCACATACTTTTCAGGCCACATAGAAAATGGAATAAATTGCCTCCAAAAACGTACAATGTTTGCATATTTTACCTCCAAGAAAAATAAACCTAAAGTTATTTGGCTCATTTTAAAAGTCATATATCTGAGAGAGCAATGAATATAAAGAAATAAGTCATTGAAATTATTTTACTAATCATGTTGCATATGATAAAAACATGTTTTCATACTAAAATTATTGTTCATATTCAAGATTTACAGAAAACATATGGAATATGCCGGCTCACGTTGGAAACTATAAAAAATGTCACTACTTATTCGCAACACGTTGCTGTTTTTAATTGATAACATACAATTAGATTTTTTTACTAGTTTATAAGCTGTAAAATACACTAACTATATTCTTTCTCACATATTGGTAATTAATTCTTGTGAAATACTCGTTTTTTGTAATTCTATTTTTACCACGCGAACGAAATAACACTTAAAAGGTTTTAAAACCCATTCCTTTAAAAAATTTGTTTATTATTTTATTTCTTTTTTTTACTTTGAATTTTCCCTCTTAAATTCTTTTCCCTTTTCTTTTCATTCAAGTTTTATGTCCTTTTCAGTGCGAAATTTTATCAGAAAAGAGATTTTTTTTTCCCTTACCCTTTGCCTTTTAGTGAAAAAAATTAATTGAATAAGTTTGGAACCAACTCTAGGTTATTTTATTTTATATAGTATACGTCATGTACGTACCAAACCCTTATGCTTTTCTTTTCAAAGAAGTGGAGTCTTTACCTAAAGTTTCTTTTTCAAAAGTGTAAGAATACTTCATGTTCGTCATTTTTGGAAAGATATTTTTTCTCCTTCATCTTAAGTCCTTTTCTTTAATTTTTCAGCGGAGATGGATTTCTTTTAAAACGAACTGAAATTTACTTTTTAAAACAACTTTTCACTCAAACTACCTTACAATTTTTCTTGTTCGTGATATGATTTATCATATTAATGAGTTTTTATAACAATTTGCTTTTCTATTCTTATAGAAGTTTGCAATTTTTTATGTAGTGTTTAACAATATAAATGAGCATCGAAACTAAAGAAATCTGTACCCTGATTTTTAATTACCATAAAATCTTGAGTATAATACGGACTTTTTTTTCAAATTTTAGTCAGCAAAAATGAGGGTGCGTATTATACTCGTGTACAAAAAAACGTATTTTTAAACATTGAATGAACGACAAACAATAGATGAACCGGATTCTAGTGAAAGTGATTAAGACTGATAATTTCACAGTATTGTTTGTTTTCATTTAAAAATTTAAGTTTTTTTCTACCAAATGTGACGTTTTTGTTTATTTTTATTACAAATTTTATTTATGTTAATATATATTTGTGCAATTTTTAAATGAAATATTGAAAAGTTATGGGTGCGTATTATAGTCGAAATTTAATTTTTTCCGAAAATTTCGCGCAAAATCAAGCATGCGTATTATAGTCAAGATTTTACGGTAGTAGTAAATTTTCAATATGTTATTATCTTTTCAATTTAAGTCGATCTAATTGATAAGTGCACTTTTACTCCATAAACTAGAAAAATGATACACCAGAAATTCGTACAACTTAAAAGTGAATTTAATTTAACATGAACTGTTATCGCTCTTGAAGTCATTTCATAGTCATAAGGTTTCCTTCAATAAAATATCCCTCCTGAAAAAAACTTTATATTAAAAAACAAATGCTTATATAATTTGTACAGACGTCAACGAATAAATTCTAGCAACCTTTAAAAAATTAAGACTGCATTGCATGGTTCATATTCCATTATTTAATTATAGTTTTTTCAAGATACTTATAATTTATTTCTTCAGTAAGTTTGATTTAGTTAATAAATGTTAATATATGTTAATAAATGTTAATAAATGTTAATAACTCCTATGGTTTATAAATACATAAAACTTGACAAGTCAATAATAGAATGGGTAATTTAAACTACATGACATTTTTCTGGGTTTCAAATATTATTATTGATATAAACATGCATTTCATATTTACTTATATAAAAGGGAATAATTTTGTTATTAGTTAAAATGGATATCACTCATCTTGCATCAATATGCCAAATGAGAGCCAAATAATTCTCTTAATATTGAAAAATCCATGAGATATAATATAATAAAGCTTACAAATCCGTCGTATGTCTTTTCAGTGAATATTTAATTGTAAATTTGTGTATCCATTGCTCTAAATTTTCAACAAAGAATTAGCTATACTAGCTAGGCATTCATATTTGCTACGGCCGTGCGAAAGCCGAGTAGCTATGGCGGTTGCATTCGTTCCAGAACCTGTGGGTTCAACCCCCTGTTGCATGGATATTTGTAGCCGTACGGAATCATCTCTAAACTGTAGGTCCTAGTCTAATTTAGCCCGTGTGTAGCAAAATTCGACCGTAGCGGTCTTTACCAACCATATTTGTTAAGAATTGTACGATGATCATTTAAGTGATTTTTTTTTTTTTTTTAGAGATGATTGATTGCATTCCCTTACTTTCTTTTTACTTTCCCGAGTTCTAAAATTGATCATTTACTTGATCAGTTGTAGTATGCATTTAGTTTTGTTTTAATGCATTTTCATGTATTTCAATGCATTGCATCAATTGATCAGTTGATTGTTTTTTTTTTTACACTGATCAACATCTCACATATTCAGTTTGCATTATCAAAGTTCTAAGAGCAAGAACATAAGACCTTGAAATGACATGCAGGATCAAAAGTCCATACTGCTTTCGGTTAATTTAAATTCTGCTATACATTGATTAATTTTGTTAAATTAAACGGTGTTAATACAATAATATTTTATTTTTGTAGAATAATTACATCTCTAATGCAAAAAATATTATGAGCTCCATATAATATCCGTCACAAAGAAATGCGAATAAGAAATATATACTTATTTTTTTCGACCCATTAACCTATATAATTATGAACAGTTAGTGAACAAAATAGATGCTTAAAAGCATCTTCATGACAAACAGTAACGATTGCTTCATAGCACAGCTGTTATCAGCACCCCTCAGCGAAACGTTTAAAAAAGAAAAAAAAAAAACCACATTCCTTTTCGTAGTTCCCCCTTTTTCCATTTTCAAAGGGCTATTTTTAGTCCAGACACTGACCACAACGATTAACAACCCCCTGTCTTCGGACCCTGCTTTGTTCAAAAGGGGAAGTCTCCAAGAATTGCATTAGTGTTGCAACGTGACATCACAGTAACAAAAGGAATACGGAGGGCCTTAGAAACCCAGTTCCCTACAGTGACACCCACCGCAAAATAAATCACTCTTCGTTACCTCCCCGGGTTTGACAGTAACCGGAGATCTTTTTGCTGTGACACTCCCTAAACCCATGAAGGGAAAGAGTTCCAGGACGTAACCTTGAAAGGGACTTAACGCAAGAAGGTACGCATTGCGAGGCAGCTTAGGTCTTCAAGGGCGAATAATGTATGTCGTGTATATAGAATCGAGCGTTAGTTCTGTTTTATCTCACTACTAACGGTACGTAAATTTCGCATAAAAAATATCGAAATTTCGCTAAAAGAAAATTACAATATATAAAATTTAGCATTTATTCGCATATATATATATATATATATGTGTGTATGTGTATTCACAAATTTCGTATATATTTTTAAAAAATCCCAATTTTACGTATTTGGTTAGGTAATCAAAATTCTTAGTTAAAAGGTAACATTGTAGTAGTCTCCATGTTCTCTTCCTTAAGTCTTTAGCAATAAGTAATAAGCAAATTTCGATAAGCAAATTTCGAGTGAGATCTCTCAGTTAAAGACCGAGGATGGTCTTAGATAAGCAATTATGTTAACAAATTATTACTATTATTACCTAATTTAGCTTAAAAATACGTTTATCACCGAGTTTTCGCCGAGAAGTAGTAAAAAAATAATTTTCACATTTATTCACTCATATCGGCAAATTTCGCATTTATTAGCATCTATTTCGTAAATACGAAAATTACGTATCCCTACTCATTACGGATCAATTTCATGAGGAATCGACTAAAACATTCCGACAACCAAACAAGCCAGTTTTAATGTATCAAGTAAAACAGAAGTAGAATAGTATATCTTAATATAGCGTAATACTCGTAGTTCTAGCTGAACAAGAGGTTTTGTAGTTTTATTAACTTAAAGTAAGTTTTGGAATAATTTTTATAAATGTCCAAAATTAAAAAAATAATAACATTTATATCACTCTGAACTAATTAAGTTTTTTTTTTATCAATACCAACTTTTCTGCTACAAAATTAAAGAAAGCTTAATTTTTATACTCATACGTTTCTTTTTAAACCAGGAATTTAATTAAATAAAAATATTATTTTCACTAATTGTGGTAATTAGAGTTCATTGTTTCTAAGAAGTTAACTATTCCTTTTGGTACGAGATAAATAATATTTTCCCCCAAATTTTTTTCTTTTTCTCAGGTTTTATGTCATTAATAAACTTCCCTTACTTCAAAACAATTTAAAAATATTTTGGGAGAAGTTTTTCTGACCTAATTCTATGCTTTATTCCCAGAATTTGATCCGAGGTTATACAAAGGTCACAAGTGTCATATTGTAACACTTCATGATCATATTCTTAACTCGCTCTTTTTTTAATAAATTATTATATTTTTTCTCTTTTAACGTAGGATTACGCTTCTCCATAACGGTCCTCCGGAAGGAAAAAATTTGAGTTGTCCTGCGTCACGAGTTATAATTTTGTCAGCGAGCCAAACCCAGTCTATATCGCTTGGGCAAGCATTAAACAGTTAAGCAGAAAAGTATCAAGATGCGTCAAAATTTTGACATACAGTGGTACCTCGACTTACGAGTGTCTCGACTTACGAGTTTTTCGAGATACGAGCATTCTCTCGGTAGATTTTTTGCTTCGAGTTACGAGCTAAAATTCGAGTTACGAGCAAGCTTCAGATATCCCACCTCTAGTTTGAGCAGCGAATGTCATGTTACATGCTCATCAAATGAGAATACAAGAAGCATATAATATTTACAACCTCTAAATAATATTATACAATTATTATACAATTGTATAATATTATTTAGAGACTACTATCCAGTCTTAAACCGAGAGATTGGATTCTGAGTAAAAGTTCTTCGGATTCTCAGAAAGAAGAATCTGAATATTACAGCCACAGTGAACGATGCAACAATCGCCCAGCTTCCATGTCTCACTCGTTCACATTAAGAGAGTAGCTGGTAATAAAAGCGAAAATGGGCAAGGCGATAAGATCAAAAATCAACGAATAAGATTTAATTTTTCAGTTCTACCTTTCTCCTCCTCTTTCGTCAGCATCTTCAAGTCTGATCTCCAAGGTAAATGTTGTACATTACACTTAATAAAACAAATTTATTGCAGTACATTCTATTGTATTGCGTTTTTATACAATGATCGTCGTTTATAAGCACGTGTTTCTTATTTAAAAACATGTAACAAAAAAAATTGCGGTGTTTTGGGGGAGCCCGGAATGAATTAATGGCATTTCCATTCATTTCAATGGGGAAAATTGATTCCAGATACGAGTATTTCGAGTTACGAGCTAAGTCATGGAACGAATTAAACTCGTAAGTCGAGGTACCACTGTACATGCATATATATATATATATATATATATATATATATATATATATATATATATATATATATATACGTACATATATATAGATGCATATATACACACAAAAGAGGTAAGGAATGATAAGTAATTCTACATTAATAATCCACGGTAGTTTCGTTAAATGAGACTACCTGAGTTAAAAGAAATATATATATATTTTTTAAATACTTTCATAATTTGAAAGCTGAAGTGTAATTAAACTGTAAACAACGGTCTGCTAGAAGTCATGTAACAAAAATCCAAACTGTAACCGTTAATAAAATTAACTGTATGAGTAAAGTTAAGCAGTCCATAGCTATTTTAGTAAAGTTACCTACAGTTTTATTTTTTGCACTTTCATAGTTTTAGGAAGATAAATAACAAATAAATCTAACCGCGTTAACTCCCCCTTTTTTTTTCCGAGTCCAATTTTTAAACATTTTGTGTGAACTCATTTGTCTCTATATTTTTATGGTTCCTTCACGGATCTCATGAATTCAGAGTGATGTTCGTAAAGTCATATATATAGCATTTAAATTTCAAAGTTAGTTAAATGTATTAGAATAGATAATCAGCTAATTTTTCTTCCATTAGTCATCTATTATACAAAACAGTTCCGTAACTGACTTACTGGCTGACTGACAGATGATGCACAGAACAAACCGCTGGACCTAAAGGGGTGACATTTTGCATGGCGATTCTTCTTATAGTGTAGGGGTGCACTAAGAAAGATTTTTGAAAAATTCTTCTTAGATTTTTTTAAAATCAAATTTTTAAGCTGTTTTTCTAACATTTTTTAAGTTTGCCTTTAAACTAATTATCCGAGGGTTATAAAATTTACATCACGAGAAAGATCATAAAAATTCCTTTAAAATGAAAGTTTTTTTCGAATCTTTACCTCCATTTTCTGATTTTTGGGGAATTTTTAAAGATTAATTTTTAGAATTTAATTTATTAAATGATGATCACGTGGTTTCTTTTCTTTTGGGAATACTTTATTTAAACTAACTTTGCGTTACGTGCATAACAACGGAATAGATAAAAAAAAATTTTTTTTTCGTGCTAATGGGGAGAGATTGGACATTAAAAAATATTAAAATACAGTAAAAGAAATATTCCTCAAACTGTACTATATTATTTAGTATGTTCTGTTAGATTTAATTTGAATATTTTCTTCTACATTATTTTGTCTATAAAAATATCCATTACGATTTTTTTATAAACATATATATATATTATTTATTTTTTGGCATTAATTGTATACATTGACCGCTGTATTTAATTTGAATGTACTCCGTAGCGAAGCACGGGTATTCAGCTAGTACTCTAGAAAAGATACGTTACGCATTTAAAGAAATCTCATCCTAAGGGAGTCCAGGACACAAAATTTTTCAAGTTTTCGAAATTTTTTTTATTGCATTAAAAATTTTTGCGTTCTTTTAGGCTTAAAATGACGTTTAAATCATGTTTCTACCTTAATTAGAACAGGAGAAATTATTATTATTTTTTAAACATTCTAATAGTAGCTAATCGTTCAACCTGTAAGTGCGTTTTTCTGCTTGATGAGTTTTCTCCCCATTTCTCGTCTTTAAATTGTTATAAGTGAAGAACCGTAAAAGATAAATGGTTGAAACTTGGAAAATGCCTTTTTCAACTATTTTACTTTAATTTTAATTCAGCAAATTTTTAAAAATATTTACTTTAGAAAATATGATTTTTTAAAAATAAGTTACATAATTTTTTTAAAAATTATTAATCTAAATGTTTTTAATTTTTTTAAAAATTAATATTTTAAAAAATGCTGAATCGAAATGAAAACGTATATATTTCTGTTTAATTAAATGAAAAAAATTTGAAATTCGACAAATAATATTTCGAGTTATAATGATTTTAAATTACCCCACTTTTTTTTAAATTTAAAATTAAAAAAATTTTTTAAAACTTTTCGAAAAGTTTTATGATGTGATTTTGTTTACAAATTATATGGTTAACCAACACAAAAAAATTAAGAATTTTAACTCAATAAATAATTTTTTTTAAAAATGTGTCCCGGACCCTCTTAATTCCTAAATGTTTTCAGAGTTCAGTTTTATAAATACTTCGGAAAAATCTCTATTAATTTTATATTTAAATAGTTCCTAAAGAGCCGGTGGGAATCCAGGGCTGCACAAAGTGTCATAAAGTATCTCTTCATACTCTTTAAGCACTTAACTTTCAAAGCGTTTAAGAGCTGCCGAGTGTGTACTCAAAACGACTACTAATTGAAGTCCTTCAAGTTGAATGGTGTTTTTTTCCCCTTCTCCCTTATTCAAACGAGCGTGTCAGGAGTGCTTAAAGCTGCGTTGGTATGTATACTGCTTTCATATGTTAGCTGAATATGATCCCGGCATTCCAGCAAAACTTTCCCTTTTTCGCTTTTCCTCTCTGCATGCATAGGGGAAAAATACCTTTCCAGCCTGGCACGAAGTTTTATGAAATTCTGCGTGATATTATACTGCTAGAGTCGGAATTCGCTTCAATGTTTCTTTGATAATTCCGCCAGAGAGAGAGGCGCAATTTTTTTTTTTATTTTTATTCTTTTATTATTTTGTCGTCGGTAGAAACATTCCGAAGCCCTTTCCCCCTAGCATTTTTTCCTGCCGTCTGGGAAAAAAAATAACGGTGTTGTATGAATATGAATAAATAACAGCATTCTGTGCGATTTTACCCTGCTACGTGCTTACTTATTCATATCAATTGCGTTGTGGCCACAAATGTTCAATTTCATAAAACTACCGCATAGTTTCTTCAACTCCCTTCCCTCGCCCCATGGCTCTGGTATTTTGTTTTCGTGTATTTCTTTGTATGTGTGTGTGTGTGTGTGTCGAGATGCGAATATTTTATTTATTCTGAGTAGCTATAGGTTTTTTTTCCTTTCTCTTGTATATATATTTTTTTTCTCGTGCTTTTTTAGACACCGATGTGGAGGGTTCGTTCCTCCACGTAAAACGAGGTGCAGTTGTTTCGAAGCTTCAGAGGGCAATCAAAAATTCTGTGCGGTCGTGTATTTCCAATTTTTTTTTTAAATTTGTTTAGTTATTTTTGGAAATAACTAATTTTTATTTTATCGGTTATTTTCTCGTGTTTCCGTCTGTTGCTGTAATGTGAAAAGCTGCGAAAGATTTTCTCCGTGTGATATAAAAAGAGAGAAATAGATTTGTGAGAGCTATTGGTTGTTCTTGTTTTTTTGGTTCCTGCCTTTTTTAGTAAAAATTTATGCGCTAAAAAAGTTTTTTTTTTAGTTTCCTGCTTTTAAATTAATTAATCTTTACATAGTGTTAATGGCGGCTCCAGGAGGGACGATTGTCCCCCCCCCCCCTTCCATAAAAAAAAAAACCCTGCGTATTTTTTTTTTCATAGCATAAAATTATATAATCGTTGACCTAACACTAAATGAGTTTAAATTTAAAATGAGAGGATGTTTATTTCTTATATATATATATATATATATATATATATATATATATATATATATATATATATATATATATATATTTATTTATTTATTTATATATATATATTTATTTATTTATATATATATATATATATGTTTCAAAATTTCAAAATGTTTTTCCTCGTATACGTTATCTCTAATAGACATTGTACCCTGGTTGAAAAAATACAAGATTTGAAAATACACTTGATATGTACTATTTACCCCTTTGATATCCTTATCACTTAAATGTTGTGCTACAGGAAGCATTTTTATAGCGTTTACCCAACACTGGAAAAGGCTATCAAATTAATCTTTTATATAGAAGCCAAGGTTGTTATTATATCAATATTTAAATTAGCGTTTACCCAACACTGGAAATGGTCGTCGAATTATTCTTTTGCATGAAGCAAGTTTATTATTAGACCAATATTTGAATAGGTCATTTTGAAAAAGTCATCTCCACTTTTCTTCAACTTTTCTGGGGCGCTCCTATGTTTAAAAAAATATTAACAAATTATATTTTTGCATCAGGACTGATGCTTTATAAACATTATAAATACTAAATTTAGTCTAGCTAATAATGCATGAAGGCGAGTTATAGTTTTTTGCGTCTCATGAAAAATTTAAAAAAATGGAGATGACTCCTTTTCAAAATGACCGATTCCTTTAAATTAATTAATATGATAAAAATTTTTCTTTCCCGGCATACCTACGCTCTGTGGATTAAGAAAAAGTCATAAGATAATCAACTGTTATCTAAAACTAGCATGTTGAGATTTTGCTTTGATATACATAAAGGAAGAACAGCATCCGACAAAGGCGCTCGTTAGGAAAGTACACTTCAGCGCAGTGATTTTCAATCTTTTTTTCGTCACGGTACACTTTTAATAATTTAAAATTTTGGCGGCGCACTAACAATAAGATAAATTTAAAAGGATTTTGCTTCGATAACTGATTGATGTACTATAATATTTTTGTAAAACTATCATACAAAATAATTCGCAGTGGCGGCACAGTGGTTGAGAATCACTGCTTTAGCCAAATATAAATGGTGCATCTCTAGCACCCCAAAAAATTCATTAAAATGCATTTAAAAATTACCTTTAAGGTTAGTCTGTTTAAAAAAGGCATTTTCCGAGAGTAAAGATCGGACGGTAGCCGAATGGCTAGGGCGCTGGCATTCGGTATCGGAGTATGTGGGTTAGAGTCCCACTCTTGGAATGGATGTTTGTAGCCATTCGGAATCAGCTTTAAACTGTAGGTCCCGGTCTAATTAGCCTTCGTGTAGCAAAAAATGACCGTAGCGCTCCAAACCAAACCTAGAGTACAGGTTGGTGAGCTGAGTCAGAGAGAATGATCCAGAGATATTACTGTAGCCTTAGAGATATTACTGTAAGCTTAGATGCCGGGGAGTACATGTGCACTCAATTCGAAGACAATAGAGAAAGTACACCATAGGAAGATAGTGACAATTCCTCACAAGTCAATTCAGAATAAGGGTGTCTGAATTTGCGGCCATTACGACGCCTATAATTGGTGTATCTTCCTCAAAAGCTTCGTGCCTTTTCGAATAATTGTAAAGAGTATTTGACTTATTATTCAACAATAATTGCTCTTTCTAATCAGTTGCATTCGTGCTTGGAAGAGATTCTGCGAACAGAGTAACATAGCTTTCATCGTATATAGGCATATCGCTGCTGCATAAAGGCATATCTGTGAATATCGTTGTAATAAGGATTTAGGAGCTTTGAATTAAATAAGCATAAATTAGTCATACAGTATTTCTGCACAGCAGTCGCAATGCAAGTGCCACCGAGCATATGCCTCCCCTTCGTCAATAGAGCGTGTGAGAGCTTGTTAAACTGTCTAAGTATGTAAATGGACTCGAGCTGTAATTGAGAAATATTTTGTTAAATCTGCCGCGAGATGACATTATGAATTAATTAACGTGATATCATGCAGAATATTCACTTGTAATATTGCCCTAGTTGATATCAGCAATTACTGCGTACTTATATTTGTAGTGTTGCCATCTATATATATAAAGGAAGAAGTCCTGACTCATTCATCTATACACGTATCAACGCCCAGCAAAAACTATTGGAGATACAGATATCAAATTTTAGGAGCTTATTACTTTTGTGCTGAAGGCGTCATTTAAGATGTGATTTTTCAAAATTTGCCCCCAACGGGGGAGAGGGGGCAAAACGTGTTTTTTTTTACATATTCCTTCATATCTCAAAGAAGGAAATTGATATCCATAAGATTCTTGCTTTAAAAATGAATACCTAAAAATGAATACCTAAAAATGAATACCTAAAAATCAATTTCAGGATTTTTCAAAATTCGGCACCAGGGGGGGGGCTAAACGTGTTTTTCGTGTTTTATCACATATTCTTTGATATCTCGAAGAAGAAAACAGATTCCATAAGATTCTTGCTTAAAAAAAAAGGGGGGAACACGGATGCCTAAAATTCAATTTCAGGATTTTTCAAAATTCGGCACCAAGGGGGGGAGGGGGGCTAAACGTGTTTTTTGTGTTTTATCACATATTCTTTGATATCTCGAAGAAGAAAACAGATATCCATAAGATTCTTGCTTGAAAAAAAAAAAAAAAAAAAGGAACACGGATGCCTAAAAATCAATTTCTGGATTTTTCAAAATTCGGCCCCCATGGGGGGGGGGGGTAGGGGGCAAAACTTGTTTATCCAATATTACCTTATATCTTAAAGAAAAAAAAACAGATATCCATAAGATTCTTGCTTTAAAATGTAAGAAAATTTGGCCCCAAGGGGGGAAGGGGGGGCTAAACGTGTTTTTACGTGTTTTTCACATATACCTTCATATCTCAAAGTAGGAAACGGATATCCACAAGATTCTTACTTTAAAATGAAAGGAACACGAACACCTAAAATTCAATTTCAGGATTTTCCAAAATTCGGCCCCCCAGGGGGGGGGGGCTAAACGTGTTTTTCACACATTCCTTAATATCTCAAAGAAAGAAACAGATATCCATAAGATTCTTGATTTAAAATGCGACAAACAGGATTAAATGTAACAAACACGATCAATGCCACAATTTTCCGACATTCACTTTGATTTTGTAAAAATTGCTAGAAACAATCCAATAATTTGTATTTTTTATATATATTTTTTAACACTAAATTGGTGGTAGGGGAAAAGAGAGGGATCAACCTTAATTAAATGAAGCGTGGAAAGGTGTGTGTGTGGATTATAGATATTTCGGTTGTTTGTACGTATGTGTCTAGAGTTCAGGTTAACTCCATTCATTTTTATTACCCTGTGCAACGCCAGGTAATTCTTTGTTTAGGAAACCGGCGATTTTCCCAGGGGTTTACGGGGAAGCCCTCAAACTCCTCGAAGGTCCGGGATCCAGAGGGATATCAAAATTGAAAGAAACATTTTAATGCTGACATCAGCATGGGGGGGGGGGGGTTATAATATGGTGATGGGATGCTGACAAGTGAGGAGGGGTATCGATGGCACAAAATTACAAGTTTATATAATATACAAGTAAGCTTTATTAAGGGTACGCCCGTGCAACGCCGGGTATATAAATGTGTAAAGCTATATTTTCCCATCATCTCTGTAAATAGATTGTTTGCTTCAGATATTTGAATTCAGGTCTTACAGTCCTGAGTAAAAAATGTTATGTAGATTCACGCAATATAATTTTGAAGGTTTCCACTAATGTTTATTGTCCAATGCATCTTTAAAATTATACGACAATCTGGTCATTTAGTGTAAACTACTAAATTTCATTTGAGACACTTAATATTACCAAAAATCCTCAATTAGGAAATAAAACATTTCCTGCATATTGAATTATCAAATGATTACAATCTAAATGCCACGAAACATAAACTAAGAGAGATGTTGATTTTTATCTTCATTAAAATTCATTAATCTGTGTCACCGAAGCACTGACCTTATAAAGCCTGACTTCCTCGGGGAAGTAGAAAGCTTTCCTGTTGATCTTTTCATGTTCAGACATTGGCAGAAATGCATGAAAGTGAAGCTATCTTTTATATCGTCTTTTTGGCACCTATTTATTTCTTGGCTTCATATGCAGTGCAATATTAATTCCTCCAGAAGAAAGGGTGAAGTGCTATTCAAAGGTTTAATTTGTTCATGAAGTTTGCAAAGGAATTCAAAATCGTATTACTTGAATTACTAGGTAGTAAGGTGAAATAAGACATCGCCATTTTTGTGTACGTATACAGAGTCCACAGTAGCGTTTCATTTATACGATTCTTGGTTATACGCTTATCTCAGTTTGCTGTAAATTTCAAACTTCTAAATTTCATGGATGCAATAGAAAATAAAGTTAAACATCTTTCATTATGCAGGGAATTCAAAAATACCATGCATTGACCGTTTTGTTAGAGTGAACCTGTAAACCTTATTAAAGTAACTGTTGGCGTAGTGTTTGCCCTTACGTGTGATTTTAGCACATTTTGAGATATATAATATTGAGTGCAATTTACATCTTCTGATGGTATAGTAACTGTCGACTAACTATAAGGTGAGACAAGAGTAACCCCTCTTCCTCTGTTAAAAGAGACATTCATTTTGTAGTGACTCTGTTCAAAAGTTACAGTGAGAAGAAAGAAGAAATCATTCGAGCTCTGCCACGACCTAGTTTTTTAGTTGCACTTACCGCTTTCAAAATCATAAAATCCCATTTAACTGATGATAATATGAATGAGAGCATAAAAATTGCTCTAATAACTTGGAGCAATACAAATGTTCTCAGTGCACTCCATTCCAGGAAATCCCTACAAACAAGATCAGAATATATTTTAAAAGGAGTGAAAGTCAAAAAATGTGCAATGTTTTAAAATGCTATTTCGTTAATACATCTTAGACAGATTTTTCTAATACATTAAAAACATTTAACACAACAAAAATAAATTAAATATATTTTAGATAGATTATACTATAGATAAATATTAGAAATTGTTGAGATTCAAAGGGAAATCAGTTAAGGAAATTTATATGAAAAATATATTTGATATACATTTAAAAAAAGGAATTAAATTTCAAAATTAACTGCAAATCAAAGAAGAAGGTCTTTTATATGTTTATTTCACTATACTTTTTGGTAGAAAATATTTTAAAAATATTTTTGCCCAAAATATATTTTATTTAAATTTTATATACAAGCTCCATCTGTGCTCTCTGTTCGTTACAACAATGTACAAATGATTCTGAATGTACACATAAATTTATACGCAGGAAATTTTTGCATTTACTGTCTATTGTACGTCTTTCCGTCTATCTTTTCTGCCTATTGTACGTCTTTCCGTCTATCTTTTCTGTCTATTGTACATCTAAAAAATGTCTAAAAGAGCTGAAAAAATTGCATTACAATTTTTTTAAATACTTAAATTCAGTTATTATTTATTATTATTACTTTTATAAATACTTAATACTTACCATTAACAGAATAAATTAAAATACACTTCAAACTGGCTTTTAGTTAAATATCCCTCCCTATTGACGTTTAACCTTCTTTTCCCCAAAACTCTGAAATTTCAGTATACATTTTAAAAGGAAATACCTGAAAATTTATTTTCCGTGCATTCTTTCTAACATCGTTTTTTCTTTTTTTTTTTACCCTAGTAATATACTGAATTAAACGCCTCGTACTTATATATTATTTCTTCATTGACTTATAATGGATGATTTATTCCTGTGGCAGCGCAGGAGATCACGCTAATAAAAGATCACTCCACCTTGACGCTGAGAATAAGAAAGTAAATCATTTTACGGAGTAACACGATGCGTGAGACGCAAGATGGCGTGAGAAGCCATAACACGAAATTCTTCATTTTGGTACTTCAGCGGAGAGAGAGCGGACACTAGTAACTCTCACGCGATATGGTGTGAAGTTTTCAGGATGATAGGTAGCTGTGCAACATACAATTTTTTATTCTTTTGATCGGGAGAAGTTAAAAGCAACGTATAATTTTTATTTAGGGGGCAGAGTCTATTAAATGACTTTAAAGCGTGGGGGAGCTTCCGGTCATTATTCTCGTTTAGGATGTTATTGTAGCTTTCTAAGTGCCTTATTTTGCAAAATTTGAAGTTGTGGAACTATGATAGTTTAAATATTCTTTGCGGGTGGATTGGAAAGGCATTGGCTCGATTTTGGTTGGTTGGTTGTTTTGCAGGGCCGGCCTTAATCCGTTTGACCTATTGGATCGAATAGGTGCCCCGCGCAAACGTGGGGTTCCGCAAAGAGTAAAATTAAAAGAAAAATCTGCAATTCCTTTCTACAAATAGCAGAGCTATTGGCTTTTCAAATGTTGTTGTTACTTAGGACAATTTTTGGAACTTAATCCATTAAACTTGCAGCCGTGACTGCTGGCCATTTATTTAAGTGGGCACCGTATAGGTGGCCAGCATTTCCCCCTACCAGCCGGTCCAGTAATTTAGAACCGAGTCAAGTGCCGAGACCGGAGCACTTGACCCCACACCCCCACGGGAAAAATTTGAGAACTTGGAGGAAATTTGCAGCCATGCCAGAATTTATGTGCACCAGCCGCCATTAGTGCACACGGCGATGGATTTACGGAGACGGGCATCGAACTAGGGACTTTCAGACCACAAGCTAGCTGCCCTTGCCAACTGGCTGTTTTTCAAATGTATTTATTTCCATGTTTTATTAACTCGCTTTCTTGTTTGTTTGTGTGTTTGTCCCGTACAAATCTTGCAATCGATTTTTAACTAACTTCCCGACTAGCTAGACATTTAAAACTTTTAGAATAGCCCAGAACACGATGACAATGCATTATTTTAATACTTTTAACCATCTTTAAGCATAATTGAATTCATTTTCAGTTAATTTTGTTTTGTAGACTGGTGCAGTCATCTATCGGTCGGGACGGGAACGAAAAGTTAAGCGCAAGTTAACTTCCAATTAACTTCATTTTCTTTCAAGTTGATGGGATAATTCATCAAAAACAATTTTAAAAAGTATTTATTAATACATAGAATTGTCAAGTTTATATGATTCAACAGAAAATTTAAAAACATGGTATATAAAAAGTTCTTTTTATCTTGTAATTATATCTTTAAGAATATTTTTAACGATTCCTGTAACTGTGCGGGAGAAGCTTCTCTATATTAAAAGTTAATTAAAACATGCCTGAGGTCAACAATATCACAGGAGAGATTTTACAGCCTTGCAATACTATGAATAGAGCATAAAGAATGTAGGAAATTAAATTTTGATCAAATCAAAAATGATTTCTCTGAAAAAAAAAATTTAGAAAATTTTAGAGGTAAATATTTTTGTACTGTAAATAAAATCTTTGTAGTGTAGCTACTTTTCAGTTTTTGTTTTCTTATAAATGTAGATTTAAAAAAAAAAATAGGACCACCTTTATATTTTTATCCTTTATGTATCACATTAAGTTTTTATCATTTTATGCATAACAGTATTTTAAAGGGCCCCGTTGAAAATTCTGCAACTAGGCCCTATCTGTATTGGAAGCGATACTGTCATCTCCATTTAAACAGACAGTCCCGTCATTATTAGGATTTGGTACCCATGGATATCTCCGTTTTCATTAATATGCACGGAAACCTATTCTGGAAACCCGGTGGCATAAAGGGTTAGTGAGCAAGGGTTGGTAGCATAAAGGTTCAAAAAGTCCTGTGCTAGTAGAACTTGTTGAAACAGAAGCAGAAGTATGATAGAATTCACTGAATATCTTTGCATCCTCTGTTATTATTATTATTATTTTAAATCTTATTTTGCTTCATTATCATTAAAGGGACTTTTTAGGATTGATGAATCTGCATATATAATGTCTAGTTGATTGGTTAATTAGTTAAAAGCATTAAAGATATCTTTGACAACACAAGCAATGATGGCTGAATATATCATCTTGAATGCAAGAAACATCGAAGCGTATCCTGAATGCCAGAACTAAGTGAAAGAATTTCTTTCTGTGTTCTAAATTTTAGTTCTAATTGTTTAATTTTATCCAATATTATATTGAAAGGTGTTTCAACCCATGCTGTCAATTACGAAAGCTAACACTAGCTTGTTTGAAAACTGTTTTGAAAAGCTTGTTATCAAAATCTGTGAAGTATCCATAAATACTAGAAGGACCTCCTCCGTCTCGCACAACACATTATTTACCATAATTGCAGTTCTCCTCGTCTCCTAAATTGCAATTCAATTTTCTATCTGTAAAAAAATGCTTAACTCCGTTTTCTCATACTTTATTTCTTCAAGTATCTCAATTAACACTAGCAATACTGAGGTACAAAGTCAGAAATTATAATGCTTATTATGCTTTCCATCTTTTTAACAATTTTACCTTTGCAGGAAAAAAAAATCTAAATTTTATAAAAATGAGTGATGCTGATTCTTATTTCACAACCTCCAAACATTGTTTTGAATAATGTATAAGTTTTTGTAAAGTCTATTGAAGTTCAAAGGTATTATCCGCGAGTTATCTTCAGACATCAAAACCTCTGCGACACAAGCGAAACTTTGTTTACAAAGCATCTCTGAATATTTTTCTTCCTTTTGTGCAGTGTTCTAAATTCGCCAACAATAATCATTTACTCAACTGAATTTTTTAAACATCTTTTCTCTACTCCTACAACAGTTCGAGTCTACCAAAACATCAACTTCCTTTGTCGTTAAATCTCGCCTCCTCCTCGCTTAACGATCACTCCGGATGATGACAACGATGAAAACCTCCTTAGAAATTAATCTTCTTTCGGGCAGAACGATCGAGTCCTCCCTTTTTTTTTTTCTATCTCCTTTGACAGTTTTTGGATTTCTTAGGCAAATGCAGTGAATGGCCATCAGCCTTGATGTATGGCTTTCCATAATTCGAGTGGGTTTCTGCATTAATGAGTTGCTCGGCAATTGTAAAGGAATCAAGGCAGAAGTCAGTTTAAATCCTTCTCTCTTTCCCTCTCTGATGAAGCTGAGGACAGTGATTGGTGGACTCATTCCAATGTCTGCTTGCTGACCGACTCTCTTATTAGAATGCGAGCCAAATCACATTAAGATAGGGGAGTTTCCACTAACTGCAACAATGTCTTTGAAGATTTATTCTCTCTTTTGCTTATTTCAACATGAAGTTAGCCTGTACTTGACAAATTTAAGACTTTAGTTCCCTTCGGTTGATGACTTTCTACAACCAAAATGTTTAAATTTATTATTTTAATCTTCCCTCGCGTGTACAAAACCCTGGACACGCTCACATAACTATATAAATTAACTCATTTCACTTAACCTTACTCGAAACATATCTCTCCAACCATTTAAGGTGGTTTTATGGCTAATACTCGTATATCACCAGAGATATTGCATGACATAATGCACTTATAGAGGTTTCTATAAACTAGTAGTATCAAAGCAGGGCGTTGCGTATTTGTAATTTAAATAATATAAAATACCGAAGTCAAACAATTGGAGTCAGGAGAATTTTTTTTTTCACTGATACCTGTTACTCATAATTGTACCTACCTAATAAAAACCGGATAAAACCGTATTAAAGCTAATATCAGAAATGTACTGAAGTGGTTTTATGCAATACGCTAGTCTTATAATTCTCCTGTTATAGTTTAAGTAGAAGTTATTATTGATAGAATAGAATAGATCTCTCCGAATCTTAGGCATGTAACGACGCCTACTGAACGATTTTTTGGCTTCTCCAAATTAAAGGAACTAGAGATTTTTATGAAAATTTAGAAAAGATTAGGAAAATTTTTGACTCCATGCGTATATACTGTTTAACCGAATGATAGTCGTAAAATACTCGTATTAGGAGCTTTTCCATAATGTATTTTTTCCTCACACTGAAGATATTTTAAAGTATTTATGCTAATAAAACAATTTTTTTTTAAAATGAGTGTCAATATTTGCAATGTAACCTTCTCTGTAACAGATAAAAATTATTCATAAACGAAATAATCCAGACACCATTTGTTAGTAAAAAAAGCATTTGAAACACTCATTTGGGATCACAGTTCATCAGAGAAATTAAATTAATTTACATGCTTTGGTATCGTATATGCTTCATCTCTATGCACCCGATGAATTGCCTTTTAATGTAAAAGCAATTTTATTTTGTTGTAGTCACTTGTTAAACTAAAATGTTTATCCATGGCAGTTAGTGAAATATTCATATAAAAAAAAACAATTTTTCAACGTTTCGCCACAATTTTTTTTTATCTTAAGTGACAAGAGTTCATATTTATGAAACTTAAAAAGTATTTATCAAAATAAATGTTAGTTTTCACTCAACAGAACAGCTTATTCATAATATAGGCCATTTTTATAAAACGTTTTTCAAGGTCTTATCTTATACATGTATTTTTATTTCTGAATATATATATTTTTTAAATTTTGATTAGCGTGAACATTCATTTCAATGAATACATGGCTTGTAATTAAGCCACAGCAATGAATTTTTATTAATCAAAACGTACTGTAGTAGAAAACTTTAAACTGTTTAACAAAGTCTGTATAGCAACAATCGACCACTGGTGCTGAGAACGTGGAGGGGGTTATAAGAAAATAAGACCTAAAATCCTTAGCATTTTTGGAGGTTGGAAACTACTAGCTCTAGCTTTGGACGAACAGGGGTAATTCCTCGTCAAGCTCTTACACTATTATATGCAATTTTGTTTTGCAGTGACATTGATATTGTAGTAATACTATATACATACATACATACATACATACATACATACATACATACACACACACACACACACATATATATATATATATATATATATATATGTGTGTGTGTGTGTGTGTGTGTGTGTGTGTGTGTGTGTGTGTGTCTGTGTGTGTGTGTGTGTGTGTGTGTGTGTTA